>JAURVB010012328.1:0-273832 GCA_033002965.1 Piper betle
AGCACTTGGAACAACACTAGTTTTTAAAGCACCATACTGCATGGCTCTAACAGAACTCAAGGAGTTGTTGCAGGTAGGTTTCATCCGACCAAGTACTTCACCCTGGGAGCCCCTGTGCTTTTTGTGAAGAAGAAAGATGGAACACTTCGGTTGTGTATTGACTATTGAAAATTCAATCAAGTGACAGTCAAGAATCGGTACCCCTTACCGAGGATTGATAACTTGTTTGATCAGCTAAAAACAGCCGGAATATTTTCTTAGATGGACTTGTGGTCTGGTTATCACCAGTTGCGAATAAAGGAGTCAAACACACAGAAAACAGCTTTCCGTACTCGGTATGGACATTATGAGTTTCTGGTTATGCCTTTTGGTCTAACAAACACACCATCGACCTTTATGTCACTAATGAACAAAGTATTCAACACATACCTGGACAAGTTTATTATCATATTTGTGGATGACATTTTGATCTATTCAAATAATGAAGAAGAACATGTGAAGCACCTGTCTATTACTCTTAAAGTTCTAAGAGAACATCAACTGTTCACCAAGCTCTCAAAGTGTGACTTCTAGATGAGGGTGGTAAATTTCCTTGATTATATTGTCTCAAAGGCTGGAATTGCAGTGGATCCATCAAAAGTGAAAGCAGTCATTGATTGGCTACAACCTAAGTTAGTCATTGATATCAGAAGCTTCCTTGGTTTAGCTGGTTACCATATGAAATTCATTAAAGACTTCTTCTTAGTAGCATCGCCGATGACCAAACTCACAAGGAAGGGGGTCAAGTTTGAATGGAGTAGTAAGTGTGAGGATATTTTCCAGTCTCTAAAGAAGAGTTTAACAACTCCACCAGCTCTTGACCCTGCCAAATGGTAATGAAGGATTCATAGTCTTCAGTGATGCGTCTCGGTTGGGTTTAAGATCCATCCTTATGCAAGAAGGTAAGGTGGTGGCCTATGCCTCCCATCAATTGAAGATTCATGAGCAAAATTATGCAACCCATGACTTGGAACTGGTAGCAGTGGTTTTTGCCCTGAAGATTCGGAGACACTACTTGTATGGAGCACGGTTCTTATATCTTCACCAAGAATGACCTTAACCTTCGATAGAGGTGATGGATAGAATATTTGAAGGAAAGTGAATGTGGTAGCCAACGCGTTGAGTCGGAAGGGCAAAGTGGACAAAAGTCAGTAGCTAGCTAGACTTTGGGCCATGTCAGTAGAAGTGGTAGCTATCAACCCGGTGGAGCAACTAACAGGCTTACTGGCAAATTTGGTTGTTTCCAATGATATAGTTGATCGTGTTAGGCTAGCACAAATGGGTGATGGGGAGCTGAGTAAAATGTTGGACACGATTCCTAACATTGTAGTTGATTCAAATAGTGTGATCAGATTTAGAGGAAGGTTGTGTGTACCCAAGGATAATGCGCTGAGGCGGAATATCTTTGAGGAGGTTCATCGCTCAAAGTTCTCGATACACCCTGGAGTTACTAAAATATATTAGGATTTAAAGCAAACCTACTAGTGGATTGGGATGAAGAGGGATGTTGTGGATTTTGTCTCTAAGTGTCGGACTTGCCTAACAGATCAAAGCCCAACATCAACAACCTGGAGGACTATTGCAACCTTTAGAAATACCAACGTGGAAATGGGATTGTGTTACATGTGATTTTATTTCAAAGCTCCCAAGAATTCAAAAGAAGCATGACTCTATATGGGTAGTTGTGGACCGACTAGCTAAGGTAGCTCACTTCATCCCCATGAAATTAATGGGATTCCAAAGGAGATAGTCTCCGACCTATTCACCTCACATTTCTAGGAAGCTTTCCAAAAGCCTTGGGAACTCAAATTAAGTTGAGTACAGAATATCATCCCCAAACTGGTGGTCGAGTGAGAGGACTATTCAAACTTTGGAAGATTTCTTAAGAGCATGGATTCTTGACTGGGAGAACCACTTAGCTTTGGCTGAATTCACCTACAATAAATCTTACCAATCCAGTATAGGGATGGCACCATTTGAGGCCTTATATGGTAGACTCTGAAGATCTCCATCGTGCTGGATGGAGTCTACCAAAGCAGTTATAGTTGGGCTAGAGATTGTGGGGAAGCAACTGAAAAGGTAAAACTAATTCAGCAAAGACTTAAGGCAGCTCAGGATCGACAAAAGAGTTATGCTGATACTCGAAGGAAGGACCTAGAGTTCTAAGTTGGGGAGTTTGTGTACCTAAAGACATCTCCTACGAAGGGGGTGATCAAATTTAAAATATCAGGGAAGTTGAACCCAAGATTCATAAGACCATTTCCAATCCTGGATTGAGTTGGAAATTGTGCATATAGACTTGCATTACCACCAAGCCTAGTTGGAGTACATAATATTTTCCATTTGTCAATGCTAAAGATCATATAATTCTGGGCTCGGTTGGAGTACATAATGTTGGAGTACATAATTCTTTGACCCCGGTTGCACTCGGTGCATGGTGGTCAAATCTGGGCTGAGGCCGACCAAGGCTACCAATAAGGAAAATACGATGTTCTACCCATTATACGTACCTGACTTGTGACTTTGTCTGACTGTGACCCGTAGACCCTAATCTAAATGAGGGTATAAAATTATACATTAGTATAATTTTATTTTGCATGAACCTACGTGCAACTTACATGACTAATATACTATCAATTTTAAATTATGTAATTAGTTCATGTTAGTCTTCATTCCTTATTAAATTTTCAGCAATTCTAATAATAATTAATTATTAACATGTCCATTTACAAAACAACTAAGCAATCGACAAGAACCCCATGCATAAGACGCTGGAGATCTAGTAACTTGGCAGGGCGTCTTCAAAAACCTTACATGCAAGAATCCTAATGGAAACAAATATGATGAGGGATGAAATACTCACACAGTAATGGGGAGGTCGCCTGGGACGAAGATGAGGGATGAAATACTCCCTCCTCCTGCATATATATACACTTCGACCATTCCCTCCATTAAATTCTCATACCCCATCATCCATTGGTATTTCTTAGGTTCAACGAGCCCCTTCATTAAATTCTCACACCCCATCATCCATTGGTATTTCCTAGGTTCAACGACCCCTTCATTAAATTCTCACACCCCATCATCCATCATTAATAGGTATTTTCTATGTGACCTTAAGTCAAACCAAGACCGGTCGACTTGATAACCAACCATATCGGTTCATCTATATTTATTTCATAATATTTAGGTTCGAGTCTTGTAATAAAAATCGTGGTTTTTACAGACCGCATTCTGGCAAGAGAAATAATGACACCCAGGAACAAGGAAATTCCTTGTAAAGACTCTGGAAAATAATAATAATAATAATAATAATAATAATAGTAATAATAATAATATTATTAAATACGTTCGTCGCGGTGGGATCGAATGTTGGAAAATTTATATTTTTCCATTCAAATTATTTACCGTCAATCGGTTAACTGTGAATTACCCGGTTAAGTGAAAAGTATTTTGACCGGTTAATTATTGTTTAATCGGTCAAGCGGAATCAAACCGTTTAAACAATAAAGTGAATCATATCGATTACCCGGTTACTCGATTAAGTGAAATACGGGCAAAGTAAGTTTTCACAAACCCTAGCCTTCATGACATTATATAAAGAGAAGGGGAGGGCGTCATCCACATAATTTCTCTTCAGACAGACGCCGGCTTCCTCCTTCGCTCGGGTAATTCTTCTTCCTTTCCTCTTCTTAGTTGCATAAATACACATGCTCAAATGGATAATAAGCATGTTTAGGTAATAAGCATGATAAACATAAAATTAAAATCTGAAATCAACGAAGAGAAGGGGAACACTAGGAGGTCATCCTGATGTTTTGCAGCAGCAACAACGCCATCTTCCATCCTTGTGAGTTGGGTTGATGTGCTGGAAGTAGGTAGTGCTCCCGGCGGTGCTGCTGGCCTGACGGAGTCGCCTTGGGTGGCCGAGTCAGACCGTCGAGGAGGGATGCAAATCAGGAACGTGAAGGGAGACCAGGTAAGTGTTGCCATGGGTGGTGTTGCTGGCCAGACGTGGATCCGCCATGGAAAGTGCAGACTGGTCGTCACCTGGGGTGGTGCTGGTCGTCACCTTGATGGGGCAGGACACGGTCAGCCATGGCTGCTAGTCGGCCACCATGAATGGTGAAATTAAGGTCCCCATGTAGGGTGTAGTCCGAGTTCCATGAGATAGCAGCGGATAAAGATTGGATCTTTGGGGTTTTCCAATCGGATTAGTGGGGTAGATAGAAGATGGGGTCTGAAATTGGGTGGAAGGAAAAGAAGACATGCTGGTTTTGGGTGCGAAGAAGAATAAGGTAATAGGAAAGAGAAGGACGTCGGGGAAGAAGAATGGCAGTTTTGTAAATATGGGATGACTCGATATGGTCGAGTTAAAAATAAATTACAAATAACTGTACTAGTGACATCCTTAAATTAGGATAATACAAATCAGTTAAAGAATATACTAATACTAGTAATTAAGTATTGAGTATGGTTAATAATTGAATTATTAACTGGTAAATGAAGGTTTTATTTGGGATATTTAATTGGAAATGTGAAAAAAAGGACTTAATTGATTATATCACATTGATAATAAATTATCATTGGACTTACTGGAAATTAAATAATTAATGAAGTCCAGCATGATATATTTTATATCTTCAAAATGGATAGTTATACTAGTCATGTAGTTGCATGTAGGTTCATGCAAATAAAATTATACTAATGTATAATTTTATGCCCTCATTCAGATTAGGGTTAGCGGATTACAGTCAGACGAAATCTCAAGTCAGGTACGTATAATAGGTAGAACATCGTACTTTCCTTGTTGGTAGCCTAAGTCGGCTTGAGCCCAGATTCGACCACCATGCACCGAGTGCAACCGGGGTCAAAGAATTGACTCAGTCCGACACCGGGTCGTATTATGTGCGTAAATTGTGTAATGCATCGACATTGTTTTGGAGTAGTGATAGCCGCCCCACAAAAAGGCTACGGCTTGGGTGAGCGAGGCACAGCGATTCCTCCATCGCACTGGAGTGCAGTGATAGCCTCCCCATAAAAAGGCTGCGGCCGGGGTGTGTGAGGCACTGGCACTAGATTTGGTAGTGAGAGGTTCCCCACAAACGGGGCGTAGCATTCACCTGAGTGCAGTGATAGCTTCCACATAAAAAGGCTACGGCCGGGGTGTGCAAGGCACTGGCACTGGAGTGCAGTGATAGCCTCCCCATAAAAAGGCTACGGCCGGGGTGTGTGAGGCACTGGCACTAGAATTGGTAGTGAGAGCTTCCCCAGCAAACGAGGCGTAGCAATCACCTGAGTGGAGTGATAGCTTCCCCACAAAAAGGCTACGGCCAGGGTGTGCGAGGCACTGGCACTGGAGATGGTAGTGGTAGCCTTCCCACAAGAAGGGCTACGGCCAGGGTGTGCGGATCACAGTGAATACCTCCTACCCATTGTTTTGGAGTATAGTGGAATCGCTCCACCGCATATTAAAATGAACATAGGGAAATAGTGGAATGTACTTGACTTGTTTTATCTATTATACTACTTAGTGTTGTAATCACTAATGCGGAATTGCCTCCGCAGGTGTGCAGATACGAAATTAGGTGATTGACAACCAGAGCATGGAGCAAAATAAATATGGGGACTCCCTTTTTATTTATTTGAGAAATAAGTGTGGCTACTGGGAAACGGTCCAAGACTGTGGGATCTTTATATATGTGTTTGTTAGAAATGCTAGACATATTTTGCTAAATTGTGAGTAACACCTAGCCAGCTAGGCCCACAATGTTGTGAAAAATGGCGGGTCGTTACATTCCTTTGGTAAAATTATTGTGGAAAATCAGGGGTCAGAAGAAGCTACATGGGAGACTGAACAAGAAATGGCAAGGAAATACCCTACTAGCCTGTTTGTGGCATAGGAGTTTTATATTTGTAGTAGCATGAACTGATCCTGAAGAAATAAATAAAATTAATCATGATTGTTCTGTTGCCCGTTATGATATTTTGGGGATGAAATATTTGCAAGTTGGGAAGATTGTAAAGAACGTGAAAAAAAATTTGGATGCGGACGCTGTCCGAGATGGACCGAACGTGTTATATTCTTTACCCAATTAATTGTTTACCCATTTTATTATTTGCCTCGTTAAGTGAAATATGGGTCTAGGGGTGTTTTCACATACCCTAGCCGTTATTTTAATTTTTATAAATTTGAAAGAGGATGTCATTTTCACATACGGGTGTAGGGGCATCTTCCTCACCTTAGCCGCCTAGTTCTCCTCTTCCTTGCCCTTGTTTCTTCTTTGCTTGGGGAACCTTCCATCTTCCTCTTCTTAATTTTCTTGCATGCATATTTTTAATTGATAGTAAGCTTGTTAATCATGGGAATTAAAGTTGTAAATCAACAAGAAAATAACTAAACTAAACTAAAATTGGAATCCCGTCCAGAGCCGAGTAGCCTAAAACTTTGGAAAGATGGGCGACCGTAAGAACAATTGCAAGGCAGTCCCTCACACCCCGACGACCTCTCTTGCTGCTGGGTCAAAGGGAGGGCTTGACACGTCCCTGGTTTTCTGGTGGGTGGCGGAATTGCAGCTGTGAGGGGGCGGAGTTGCAAGGGTGATGGAAGTAGCGACGTTCTGCTGCAATAGGTGTTGTAATGGACATTCACAGGGGTAGACACCGGTTGTGCTTCATCGACAGCATCATGGGTACCTTCACAGCAGTTCAGGCCGCCAGAACAGTCCACAACAGACCACCTTCTCGCCGGAATTCATGGCAGCGATGTGGAGAAGTGGGGAGAACAACCATACACCATGCAACGTCCAATGGTGGCCAATCTTTCCTATTTTGATGCCAGCCAAAGGTCGTGGAACATCTGAATTTGAGCAAGGTGCAAGATAGAGGGGGTCTTGAGGCTAGGAGTTGGGCGCCATGGTGTAGCACATGGTCATCTTGGATCGCTGCTGTAAAACACGGACATGAGGCTTCCTCGCTTGCTGATTTTATCTTGTTGTTGATGCTTTGTTGGGATGTTTAGATGGTGGTTCAATTGGGTGCTAAGATAAGGGTTGGAGGGGAAGGACGAACCTGTTTTTGGAGAAGCGAAGAATGGTGACGGGAAGAAGAAGAAAAAGGAGGAGGGTGGCAATTTTGTAAATATGGGTTGACTTGATACCGACTCGAGTTAAAATAATAATATTAACTCGTAATAAATCATTAAAAATAATCATTTTAATGGGTTATAGTTAAAGGTGCTAAACTAATTAATTATTAGATAAAATGGACATGGACATAAGTAATAAAAAATACAGTAATGATAACGTTCGATAATTAATCTGCATACAATAATTGATTAATTTTAAATTTGATGTTTATAAGGGATTAATAAAATAAAGATTTTACCTTTACAATATTAAATTTAATATTATGTAAATAAAGGGATTATTTTAATAACGAGTTAGTAATGTAGAAAATAGGTTATTAAACTATAGTCTGGTAGAAATCAGCTGCGTCGAACCTAAATAGCATAATGAAAATAAATAAAGTTCGAAACTTTAAAGAGTCGAATAAATTAAAATAATTGTATTAATAATATTTATGAATTAAAATAATACAAACTATTTTAAATAATTTGATTGAATAACTTAATTAATTAAATTGCTGTAAATAATAGTAGCGATTAAAAATTATAACTGTCAACTAAATCATCAAGATCAGGGTTAGTTATCACCACAAAGGAAGATTAAATACTTGTTTATTAGTAATAATTATTATTTCAACTGTTAAGTATTAATTATGATTTAGATAATTAAGTTAAAATGTAAAGTAGGACTTAAATGATTATATCACATGAATAATTAATTATCTCACTAGATTTGTTGAGAATTTAATATTTAATATTTTTAAATTATTACATGATATGTTGTCAAAATTTTAATAATGATATATATATATATATATATATATATATATATATATTAGACATATAGTTGCATGCATTTATACTCGAATAAAATTATACTTATGTATAATTTTATATTCTCGTTCAGATTAAGACCATTGGTCGCAACTGCGAGTTCAAAATATCCAAATCTGTATAATTATTTGAAATATTGTATTTTTGCAAACTTGTATAATTATACAAAATGTTGTATTTCCCCAAACTGGTATAACTATATGAAATGTTGTATTTTCCCTAACCGGTTGCATTGTCGGCACTAATCTCAGAATTAGATAAGAGACAATTTCTAATCTCAGAATGAACTGGGACCATCACTAATCTCAAAATAAATTGGGAGACCACCTAATTTCAGAATGAGCTGGGAGAGAATTTATAATATCAGAATGAACTGGGAGACCATGACTAATCTCAAATTAAATTGGGAGACCACCTAATCTCAGAATGAGTTGGGAGACAATTTATAATCTCAGAATGAACTAGGAGACCATGACTAATCTCAAACTAAATTGGGAAACCACCTAATTTCAGAATGAGCTGGGAGACAATTTATAATCTCAGAATGAACTGGGAGACCATGACTAATCTCAAATTAAATTGGGAGACCACCTAATCTTAGAATGAGCTGGGAGACAATTTATAATCTCAGAATGAACTGGGAGACCATGACTAATCTCAAAATGAATTGGGAGACCACCTAATCTTAGAATGAGCTAGGAGACAATTTATGATCTCAGAATGAACTGAGAGACCATGATTAATCTCAAAATGAATTGGGAGACCTTGACTAATCTCAAAATGATTTGGGAGACCACCTAATCTCAGAATGATCTGGGAGATAATTTATAATCTCAGAGTGAACTGGGAGACCATGACTAATCTCAAAATAAATTGGGAGACCACCTAATCTCAGAATGAATTGGGTGACGATTTCTAATCTTAGAATGACCTGAGAGACAAATTACTAATCTCAGAATGACCTGAGAGATAATTACTAAAGACTTGTGTAGTAATAATAATAAAAAAGAGTGAAATGATAATAGGGATTATATTGACTTGTTTATTTAATTATGCAGCTTAGCGGTTTTATCAGAAATGTAGAATTGCCTCCATAGGTGAGCAGCATTGGACTGAAGAATAGAAGTGTGGTTGGTGGTTCTTTTGCCAACCTAGGTATGGTGAATCGATAATAAAAATTGGACTTCCTTATTATTCTCTTGTGTTATAAATGTGGCTATGGGAAACGGTCCGAGACTGTGGGACAGTTATTTTTTATTTTAGAGAGCGTGATTTATTGTTATTATATATATTATATGTTGCAAGACTTATTTGGTTTATTTCAATTCTTGTTCTAGATTGTTATATTTACATTACCTATATTTTTAGGTAACACCCGGTCCGGTTGGGGAGTGTCGTTACAAAATACCTACCCCTATGCTGAAAGGTGACAGGGCTCAGTGGCATAAGATGACTCATTATGCACTTATGATAGATACCAAGAGGGTGAGTAAATGATAAATATCGATAACTACAGGTCGTGGCCATGTAGTGTGTGTGCATAAATGGGAATGTAGCTAGATGGGCAGCCGCCCCTCCCAACATAATAAGAGCTTCGTATATGCTCATAATCATTAAAAGACTAAAATTTAGAGATGGTGGAATATTTTAACTTGTTTATTGTAATTATATGATTTAGTATTTTTATCACTAACACAAAATTACCTCTGCCTCTGTAAGCATGGAAAGATAGGTAAAGTCAGGACAGCTGGAGGAATCTGTTATTAGACTTTTCATATAGTAACACTTAGCTCGTGGCTCTGAACGGGTAGGTCATTACAAGTAGTATTAGAGTTGAGTTTCCCATGGAACCATTTAAATCATTCCTAACCTGGTTGAAAGTCTAAGAGTCAAATGTCCAAAGGTAAAAATTTCTTTTATATAAGCATTCATCATTTTTTTTTAGAATTAATTTTCATTGTTATAGATGGTAAGTAATTATGGGTGTGACATGCTAGGTGCTCAGGACACTTAAGTAATAAGTGTATATGAGACGCCTTTACAATCAGAGGTATTATCTAGGTGGTATAGGTAGTATGGGACGTCTATGTGATATGGATGACAATGTCATGAGACAGTGTGCTCCACTTTAGCTATGTATATGAGTGGCAATGCTTAAATCAAGAAAAAAATTGTAAATTGTGATGTTTCTAATATGAATTTTTTAAAACAATGTAAAGATATTTAAAATAACTTCTATAGAGCTAGATACAAGTATACCAATGCATAAAGGAAGAAATGCATAAGATAAGATAATAAAGAAGTTAGATAAATGAGTAATTTTCTCTTAAAACCCTAGTATATTTCCTAGAACAAAAATTCCTAAGCTAGGGAGATTGTAAAACCCTAATTTTTCTCCTTATTAAATTTTTGAAGACGAAAATTCTCGAGCTAGGGAAATTGTAAAACTCTGAAAATAATTAAGTTATCTTATTTAGGGTTTTGTAAATTGTAAAAAAATCTTCAATATTATTTAATTAAATTAAATCTTAAGAATCAATATCATATATTATTTATTATTTCCTTTACCATACCAATGCGATGGAATTTATGAATGGTTTAAATAAGTTTTATTTAATGAATTTTTCGGATTGGGAGTTGTGAGTGTGAGTTGACACCCATTTGCATTAATTCATAAGTCAGTTTCTAATGTTTTGTTATCACACAAATGTTTGGTGTTTAATATATTTATGTGTGATTACGTTCTTCTTTATATAATTTAGTATAATGGCTTCTTGAATTCCATACATTTTATTCTATATAAAGGAATATTCTGTTGATGGTAAATAAAACATCAACTTGATAGTTTGTGAGCACATTTGGCTTACAAAGGGAAGACTTTAGAGAAGTTTCATTTATATTATGATCGTATGTCTTAGTTGTGGGTGCCTCATCACAATTCCAAGTCTGTATAATTACTTGAAATGTTACATATTCCTTTTTGGGTGCCTTGGTCGGCTTGAGCCTCACATTCGACCACCATGCACCGAGTGCAACTAGGGTCAAAGAATTGATTCAGTCTGACACAGGGTAGCACCCTTAAACTTCTTGAAAGGTAAAATAGCTAACCCTATGCCGAAAGGGGTGACATGGCATAGTGGCACAAGATGATTAATTATGCACTTATGATACTGAGAGGGTGAGTCTCTGAATAATATCGGTAATTTAGGCCACATAGAGTGTGTGCACATACATGAGATTGTAGATGGATGGGGTGGCCACCCATAGTGGCATAATTAGAACTCGTCATAGGCTCAAATTATTAAAAAACTCAAATTCAGATATTGTGGAATATGTTAAGTTGCTTTTTGTAATTACATGACTTAGTGTTTTTATCATTAATGCGGAATTGACCCCGAATGTGTGAGTATGGAAGGATGGGTAGAGTCGGGATAGCTAGAGGACTCTGTTATTGGATTTTTGATTTTTTCTTATTTGTTATAATACTTTTAGATTGTTTGTATGGTAGTGGGATTTTGGTTTGGTTCATGGGGCTTAGATTACTTGGAGCATTTGTTATATTAAATTTTATGTCATGAGTTTATTTAAAATCATGAAAATTAATAGATAATTAATTTATGAGACACTTAGTTAATATAGTAACACTTAGGTTGTGGTTCAGAACGGGTGGATCGTTACAATTTCAAGTGTGGGCTTTCTTACTGTTTTGTCATACACCATTTGATGATGGTAAGAAGCCAACTTCTCCATTATTTCATAAGCTTGTTCATATGTCTTGGTCATCATGGATCGTCTGACAGCTGTTCAACTATAAACTTGGTTTGGCTCATCAACCCATTATAAAATGTCTGAATTTACACCAAAGGTTAAATACCATGGTAAGGAAACTTCCTTAACAAATCCTTAAATCTATCCTGAGTATCATAAAAAGATTCATTCTCCACCCGAACAAAAAATGTGATCTCATTCCTGAATTGTACAATTTTAGACGATGTAAAATATTTTAAAATGAACTTCCCTACCATCATTTCCCAAGAGGTGATGAATTCGGCACTAATGAATTGTGCCAGCCTAGTTACTCCATTAAGCAAAAATTGAAATAAAGTTACCCTGATTGCATCTTCAGAAACTCAATGTTGCTTGTATGAATCACAGATTGCTAAAAAATTGAGCCAGTGCATATGGGGATCCTCACTTGGCAAATCCGTTCGACTGACTCTCTAGATTGTAGCATTAGGAACATCATAGGCTTTAGTTCAAAATTATTTGCGATGAATTTAGTCTCACTCTACTGAAACTGAAACCCTCTAGTTGAGGTACTGCAAGTTCTACCAATGATATGTTGTTTTATTGTTGATTTCATTCTGGAGCACTTGTCAGCCACAGTTGTCAAGATTCTGTCTTATGACATGCTTTCTTTCTTTCTTGCTATTTTAGCAGGTATTTCTATCTTTAGATCCAAAGGTAATAGATCTTCTATTTAGGCTCTTGCATACACTACCTGAAAAAAAAATACAATAGAAAACAAAGATTAGTTGACTAACTATACTAAACACTTAAAGCAATAAATAAAGAAAAATTGAACAAATCCCTAGCAACAACAGCGCCAAAAGCCTGGTGCATGATAAATACATTTCACAAGCGCACACATCATATAAGTAAAAAAGTGGTAAAGGAGATTGTTGTTGCAGAGAAAAAAGACTAATTATATAAATGAAGAAAAAATAAAAATAGAAATCAAAAAGACTAAATTGCAACAAACAGTAGTGAATCTACTGAACTCAATAAAAAAATATGAATCAAAATATGATTGACATTGATAATCTGTGAATCAAACGAATAAAGTTCTTTCAATCAAATGATATACCTAGGATGTTCAACTTCAACTAGTTAACATGCAATGAAGATTTGTCTTTTCTATCAAATTACAATATGATTAGAGTTTATATCCGAGGAAATAAGAGTAGCTGTGAAAGACTATCGCTACATATTACAACCTATCACTCTTGCCTCATTCCGCATGGCTGTGCAAACAAAATGAGAATATTGCATTACAAATGAATCCTCTTCATGGATATTTACAACGATTGTTTATGTTTACTTAAAGAAACGTAAACTATTTCATCCAAAGACATCATCAATCTGCTTGTGTGTAATGCTAAATTGAATCTCTTTATCATATAAAATTAGCTATGATTTTGAAGCATTAAAGAACTGATATGAAAAAATTAACTCACAATCAATCACAAAGAGAGAGAATGACAAAATTACATCACGTACTAACTAAGATTCATTGTTCATCATAGATGAACACAAACAACTTCATGAAAGCTTTAGGGAACATCATTAAACACAACAATAAAACAACACAAGTAGTAGAAGAAGAAAGATAGTCTAAATCTTGATTGTTGATGCCATAGCACAGTTCTTTTCTCAAACTGCTTGCTTCCTTATAGCTTGACTGCAAGATTTCTTCTTCTCAAGCTCTTGGAGCTTCTCCATCCTGTAGATTAAAACGTTGAAGAATTCAAGTCTCCAAGGTTTGGAAGATGAAGAAAAGGGGCAAAAAATGGACCTCCCTCATAACTGGATGAATATGTGAATATAAAGTCATGGTTGAGTGATTTTCCATGAATCTTCCTAGCAAGTTGATAATTTCATGGAAGCTTCCTCACTGACAAAGTACTAGAAGTTCACTTGGCATAATCATTTCTCTAAATGAGGTGTGATTCTATCTTGTTTCTTTGTTTCCCTTGTTTCCTCAATAACTTGTGGAGTTGGTAAGATTGGTTTGGAGTACTGTGAACTCATTCTTGGTAAACTTCCTTGCAGCTTTTTTGTCAACTAACGCACATGAGATGGTTTTCTATAATCATTCTCATTATATGAGTGTGTTTCTTTCTTGTTCATCAAGGTGTCAATCTCACGACTCATACTTACAGGCTAGTTGGGCTATGTAGATTTGTCCATTAGTCAGAAACATGTGCAGAACTTGCAAAATTGCAGGGTTGACAACATAGAGAAATGTTCCTCACTTGGTGCAAAACCCAGCCAGTCGATCTGGTGTTTTTACGATAGGTTTGGCTGGTCCGATTCGATTGGGTTGGCACCAAGTGGGTCCTTGTATGTTACTTCTAAAGTTGGGCATTGGGATTGTCCGCCGTTAAGTTTTATCTAGTTGGCTCCAATTGTCAAGCCATGACTATGTTTTGTTTCGAGTGTTTAGTTACTATAGGGTTGTGTGTCACATTAAAGTCATGTTGCTTCATCCTTAGCATACCTGCAAGCCTTGTTCGTGTGTTAGAAGTCATCCCCCTCATTTTTACTTCTTTTCCCTCCTTTTCCTTTCTCCTTTTTACTTTCATTTTCTTCTTTTCCCTTTTTCCACTTGTGCCAGCGTCAGGTGAGGTCTTTTATAAAACCCTAGTTGCCGCCCATTTTGTCCCCTCTCTTCTCCTCCTCTCCTCCTTGGCCACCTCCCAACTCATCTTCCTCCACTCTTCCCTCTCTTTTTACCTCATCTCTCCTCTTCTTTCTCCCCCTTCTCCCCTTTCTTCCCTCTTCTTCTTCTTTTTTCTCTGGATACACTTTTCTTCCCTTTTCTTTGGTTGTTTTGCATGATTCAAATTTTCATATAGAATATTGTTAGAATCATATAGATCCTATCATTTTGATTCATTTTGGTAAATTATTCAATATATTTTGTATCGTTAGATCATTATAAAACTTTGATTTTTATATAAAGTTTTGCACCTTTATTAATATTTAGGTTGTGCTTTGTATGCTTGTTGATTGTGTGCTGTAAAACTGCTACCTAAATCACCTAATAAAGGCTATGACACTAAAAATATTTGACCTTTATAAATTAGGTCGCGTCTGAGTTACCTGGAATCACGCATCAAATATTAATTAATTAATTAAGCAATGTAAAAATAATTTTTCTGGGCATTTAATATTAAAACGAACTCACTACATGATCTTAGTCAATTTCATAGTGAAATTAATTAATTAATTATTAAATGATAAAAGATTTACTTAATAAAAATTATTATTTGCATAGTTGGGTTTGAGTGATGACAACACCTCAATTCACTACCACCAGAGCCAACTGAACCCATCCGATTTGACATATTTTAAGTTCCAAATCTCAATTTGCCTCAGCGATCTAATCGTTGGGTAGTAACTAGTTTACCATTTAGAACAAACTCTTTTAAGAATAATTCAAATAATGCATTATTGTTTAGTGTATTAAGAAATCTCAAACTTAGTGTCCAAATCATTGGACACACTAACATCTTTCGTTATCTCAATTTACCAAGCATCACGCTCATGAATTCAGCACATGGTTTATTAACTAGTTCAGTTTGTTGCACGATATTAGAATACACATATGAGCACGACTATATCAGATCTAGATCAGCTGTGTGTTATCTAATATGCCACTACATGTCACGCATCCTTCATGCATTTAAAACTATTCATGCATTGCATGCATTCATCATACAGGAGCGTGTAGTTGTCTGCATCACTAGGCCACTCAAAATTGGACTCTCTTTTGTTTGATCTTCTGCTTGGCTCACATGATTTGATTGAGATCGTAAAATGTAGATAGTGGTGTTTTATTAGATCCCACTATCTATGCATAATTTAATAGATCTTATGATTTAAAAAACCTCAAAGATGAGATCCCTTGATGAGATTTTGAAAGCTACAAAATTCGGTTCAAAGTCTCATTGTAGCATTATATGAAATGTCCATGCTAGACCTTGGAAATGTAATATATTTTCAGATTTTAACTTGCACGTGAGACGGATGGGATGTGTGACATCACTACAGGGGCCCATCGATACCCACATGTGGTGCTCGGTGGTGGTCATATGCATATGGTATCAGTTAACTAATTGCTAGGTATGTATATTTCAATATATACAGCTCCATCCAGTATCTCCAAACCATGTAATGCTGTAGTGATTATTAGCTAGGCTCTATTGGCCATATTACCTACATGTCAACAAGAACTTTATCTGGTTCATGTGTACGGTTATCAGTAATTATGATTATGATTATGATTAGGCTCTATTGGTCATTTGCTTTTAATCAATATGTTGTGGAGAAGTTGTTCCTTTTCAGTTCTTCGTGGATGACATTTCATCTATTTGTCAGTATTGAGATTTTCCCTATTATTTATTTGAGACTCAATGTTGCTTGTTGCTAACTCATTTTCTTATCTTATGTAAGTGAGCAAGTTTGGCATTGGCCGATGTAGCTAGGCTGATCACAAGGACTCTTGTAGCCGTTGAGCCAATTTTTGTGTTGTGTGCTTTTGGCTGTGTTTATGTTATGTCCCTTTGGGAGTTAAGTAATTTTCTAAATTCATATGAGACATTTGTGGTGATGGCATGAGACTTTGATACATGTGTTGATGTTGTGGCCGTGTGGCCATGGAACTCATGTTGTCTCCCGTGCTTGTTTGTTCCTTGTGATAGGATGCTATGACAATTTGCTCTCAATTGTTTACCTAATTTTATATCCTCTATTTTGTAAATGGAATACTCTGTGGTACGCAAGTCTGGCTTATTTCATGCAGGTTTCTCCAATCCCCATAGCCCTGGAATTGATGCTTAAATAAACATCCAGAAACATGAAATCATGTTACTTCTACATGTACATGGAGCAAAGAAGGAATGTGGGTTGGAGGAGCTTCTATGATTTATAATTACAGAAGGGCCCATGTGAGGACCATGCAAGCCAACAACTTGATGAATGTGGTATCTGTGTTAAATGTAATATGAATGATCTGAAATGTGGCGTAGTACTTTGGAAATGATTATGTGAATGTCAAAGGATATTATGAAATGATCTGAGAGGTTCTGTGGTTGATTGATAATTATACAGGTTGTCTAAATTTTTCCATCGTCCTATTTGCAAGGGAGTCTTTGTTAGAAACTTAGTCTTTTTTATAAATTCGACTCATCTAGGACATCCTATTTGCATAAACCAATTCCTAGGTATCTTGCATGCATTTTGGTGTTGTCTGTGTATTAGATTCCCTCTAGTTCTGTCCTTTAATGGCTTGAGTTAGGCCCTTTTTGTGTCGGTCATTTATTTTAATGGATTATGAATTAATATCAGAAATTTATCGGTTCCATTCAGTTCATTTTAGGGGCGAAATTGGGTGTTACACTTGGCAGATTCTAGATGTGGTCCATCCTAAGATTAGTGTGTGCAGAGTTGACTACCACTTGCATGTGTGTTTGGACATATTCCATTTTCTATAAAATATCATAATTACTAGAGAACCAATCAGAATATTTAAGATTGGTGCAACTGTCCCTATCATCTACTTGTGACTCTTCTTCGACTTTCGTCGTGGGGTACGCATGACTAGGATTCTCCAACTTGTTCATGATCAAGATTTCACACTTCCCTATAAAATACAATATTTACTCAGTATCAAAATTGAACAAGCTAATAATTTTGACTTCATTCGTATTTTTATAAAATTTTATTTCTTAGTGTAATCAATAGATAAAACAATGCCAGGACATTGAAATTGCTCCTAAAAATAAAGAAATAATAACTCTTTTTAAGAGTTATCAATCACCAACATCGTAAAAACAAGAGTCATGGAACGTGGATTTTGGTCCTTACTTAAGGGAGATGCATCAAAGTCTATGGTGTTGTGTGTCTTCTGATCCATAATGAATTTAAAATAAAACTACATCAAAACATAGTTAGGTTTAGGCCTTGTGCTTCGACTTAACACTTGAAAACTATAAGTTTAACTTGATACTTATATCTTGATAATGTAATTACTTGATAACATGGTAACTTGTGCTTATCACAAGATAACATGTTACAAACTGGTATCGTCAAGATTATTCTGCCTAAACATCATCAAACAAAGGTTCATAAAGCACCTTAAAAAATGAATAAACACATGCCTTATCAGCTTGCAACTTTGAGCTCCTGGACGCTCAAATGCAACTGTCCTATCTTAAACAATAATATAAATGTATATCACAACCCAAACTATATGTCTATCATGAACATGATGATATCATAAAATATACAAACAATAATGTTAAAAATCATAGAAAATCATACAAGCATTGTAAAGACCGTGAAAAATAATAATAATAATAAAATATTTGAATGCGGTCTGGGAAGGACCGAACATGTTATATTCTCTATCTGCTTAATTCTACCCGGTTAATTAGTATATTATATTATTTACCCAGTTACCCAGTTAAATGAAGTACAGGTATTTCCACATACCCTAGCCGTCATTTTTATTTTATGAAGGACGTCCGGCGGAATTGCAACTGTGAGTGGGTGGAGTTGCAAGGGTGACAGAAGTGGCGACGTTCTGCTGCAACAAACACTGTCATGGCAGTTTCGAAGGGTAGACGCTTAGCCTTGACGTTGGGTTGTCGTGCGGGAAAAGGGAAGAGATCCCGGTAGTGCTGCTGGCCGAACGGAGGTTTCCTTGCATCCCCGGTGGTGCTACTGGCCAGGAGACGCGCGCCTTGGTGCAGCAAGGTGCCAACATGGGTAGCAGCTGTAAAACATGGACTTTAGGTTTCCAATTGGTTGCTGGAGAAGATTGAAGTTGATGGAGGACGTGAATCTCGGTTTGGATGCCAAGATAAGGGTTTGAGAAGAAGGAAGTAAGCTGCTTGTGGGTGCAAGATGAAGAGCGTTGGGGAAGAAGAATATAACAATTCTGTAATTTATGATTGACTTGATACGGCTCGAATTAAAAATAATAATAACTCTTAATAAATCTTTAAAAAGATTATCTTAATGGGTTATGGGTTAAAGTTACTAAACTAATTAATTATTTAATGAAATCGACATGGACATAAGTAATAAAAATACGGTAATGATAAATTGTCAATAATTAATTGGCGTACTATAAGTGATTAATTCTAAATCAGATGATTATAAGTAATTAATAAAATAAAGATTTTACCTTTACCATATTAAATTTAATATTAGGAAAATAAAGTGATTATTTTAATAACGAGGCAGTAATGTAGAAAATAGGTTATTAAAATATAATCGTGTAAAAATTACATGCGTCAAAACTAAATAGTATAACGGAAATAAATAAAGTTCGAAACTTTATTGAGTTGAATAATTTAAAATAATGGTATTAATAATATAATTGAATTAGAATAACACAAATTATTTTAAATAATTAAAATGAACAACTTAATTAATTAAATTGCTATCAATAATGATAGCAAGTAAAAATTATAACCGTAAACTAAATCATCAAGATCGTGGTTAAGTAATTATCATTTCAAAGGAAAATATACTAATAATAGTAATTAAATATTTGTTATCAGTTAATAAATATTTTATCAATTGTTAAATATTAATTATGATTTGGATAATTAATTTAAAATGTAAAGTATGCCTTGAATGATTATGTCACATGAATAATTAATTATCTCACTAGATTTGTTGACAATTTAATATTTAATATTTTTGAAAAATGATATATATATTAGACATTTAGTTGCATGCATTTTTACTTGAGTAAAAGTATACCTATGTATAATTATATGTTCTCGTTTAGATTAGGATCGTTGGTCATAGCTGCGAGTTCACTTACAAACTATCCAGGTCTGTATAATCATTTAAAATGTGGTATTTTCCCTAGTTGCCAGCCTTGGTCGATTGAGGCTAGATTTGACCATCATGCACAGAGTGCAACCGGGGTCAAAGAATTGACTCAGTTCGACATGGGGCCGCACTTTTAAAACTACTATGTGGGAGTCTTAGTCGACTTGAGTATCTGACCACCATACACTGGAACGCAACCGGGGTCGACACAATTCAGCAGGGCAGGACCCGGTAAATGATTGAATACCTGCCCCCAGGCTGAAATGGGTGACAGGGCACAATAGCGCAAGTAGGATCATTATGCACTTATGATACTGAGAGGGTGATTAAATAGCAAATATTGGTAATTATAGGCCATGGGCCACGTAGCGTGTGTACGCATACGTGGGATGGTAATCGGATGGGGTGGCCACCCCTACCACCATAATTAGAGCTCGGCATAGGCTCATAATTACTAAAAGACTTGTGAAATGATAATAGGGAATTATATTGTTTTGTTTCATTGAATTATGCGGCTTATTATTTTTATCACTAACGCGGAATTGCCTCCACAATTGAGCACCTTTGGACTGACGAATAAAAGTGACCTAGGTTTAGTGAATTGATAATAAAATTGGACTTCCTTACTTTATTAATATTTATGTTCTGGAATATTATCGTTACATCTATTATATATTTTTAAGTAATCCCGGGCCAGTTTGGGCGGGTCGTTACAGGTGGTATCAGAGCACGGTTTCAAACAAGCACACATTTTATGACTCAAGTACCTTGTTGAAAAGTCTAATAATTATCTTTTCCCACTATGTTGTGTTATTAATTAACAAATTCATTCGCTTATAAAACTAAGTCAAAATTGAACAAGAATATGTTAATGAACCATGATGGTTCAATGTTTCAAATGGCAGGCACACGTAGATAGTCAAGCTGATCTGCGCAGTCAAATTTGAACATAGAGAATGTATTGGCCCAAATCCTGATGACCATACAGGGACTAGTGCATGCTTAAGAAAATACAAATTCTATGGTTCAGAATATCGTTCAGCGGTTACCGGGAGTGGTAGCAGGGAATGGAGCCTCACACTCAGTAGCGGGTCCCAGAATCACCCCGGATGGTGGTCAGGGAAGTGCCCAAGGGCGGGCAGGGTAAGTAGACCCAGGCGAGCAAGGGGAGCGTCCAAACCTCGTGCCACCGGTAGTCACAAGTGGTGCCACCAGCTGTTAATGATAGTGACCGTTACAATGTGCAAAAGTTTAGGAAGAATGGAGCTGAGATATTTATTGGAGGGATCGATCCAATAAAGGTCAAGAGCTGGATAGACATTACCCAAAAGCATTTAGGGCTCTATTTGTACCCCACCGCCATCAAGTGAGGTTGGCAACATGCATGTTTCAGAAGGAAGCATCTTACTGGTGGAAATCCATGGGAAAACCACATTCCATCAACGTCGAGTTCTTTGGTGAGGGTTGTAAAGCCTTTTGGCTAACTTAGTTGAGTCTGAGTCCAAACTCAAAGAGCTGTCCATGATTCATGTGGTAGCAGAGTTTTTCAATGTATTATTCTCAGACAAACTTCCAGGGTTACCTCCTAAGAGGGTAGTGGAGTTCTCCATTGACCTAGCAAATGGAACAACACCAATTTCTAAAGCACCATACTGCATAGCTCTAGCAGAACTCAAGGAGTTAAAGAGTCAACTGGAAGAGTTGTTGCAGGCAGGTTTCATCCGACCAAGTACTTCACCTTGGGGAGCCCCTGTTCTATTTGTGAAGAAGAAAGATGGATCACTACGGCTGTGTATTGACTATCGAAAAATCAATCAAGTGTTAGTCAAGAATCGGTACCTTTTACCGAGGACTGATGACTTGTTTGACCAACTAAAAACATCCGGAGTATTTTCTAAGATAGACTTGCAGTTTGGTTATCACCAGTTGCAAGTGAATGAGTCAGATATATAGAAAACGGCTTTCCGAACTTGGTATGGATATTATGAGTTTCTTGTTATGCTTTTTGGCCTAACAAATGCACTAGCGGCCATTTTGTCATTCATGAACAAAGTATTTCATGCGTACCTGGATAAGTTTATTATGTGGACGACATTCTGGTCTATTCAAATAATGAAGAAGAGCATGTGAAGCACCTGTCCATTACTCTTCAACTCCTTAGAAAACATCAACTATTCGCCAAGCTCTCAAAGATTACTCTTCCTTGGTCATATTATCTCAAAGACCGGAGTTGCAGTGGATCCATCAAAAAGTGAAAGCAGTCACTTATTGGCCACAACCCAAGTCAGTCACTAATATCAGAAGCTTCCTTGGTTTAGCGGGTACTATAGGAAATTCATTAAACACTTCTCTTTAGTAGCATTGCCAATGACAAAACTCACAAGGAAGGGAGTTAAGTTCGAATGGAGTAGTTAGTGTGAGGAGAGTATCCAGTCTCTAAAGAAGAGTCTAACAACTGCACTAGTCTTGACCTTGCCAAATGGTAATTAAGGATTTGTAGTCTTCAGTGATTCATCTCTGTTGAGATTAGGATGTGTCCTTATGCAAGAAGGTAAAGTGGTGGCCTATGCCTCTCGTCAATTGAAGAATCATGAGCAAAATTATGCAACCCAAGACTTGGAACTGGCAGCAGTGGTTTTTGCCTTAAAGATTTGGACACACTACTTGTATGGAGCCCTAGTCTTCACTGACCACTAGAGTTTGACATATATCTTCACCCAAAATGACCTTAACCTTCGACAGAAGTGGTGGATAGAACATTTGAAGGACTATGACTTCTAAATCTTATACTATCTAGGGAAAGCGAATGTGGTAGCAGATGCATTGAGGCGGAAGGGTAAAGTGGACAATAGTTAGTAGCTAGCTAGACTTTGGGCCATGTCAGCAGAAGTGGTGGCTATCAACCCTGTGGAGCAACTAACTGGGTTATTGGCAAATTTGGTTATTTTCAATGATTTAGTTGATCATGTTAAGCTAGCACAAATGGGTGTCGAGGAGCTGAATGAAATGTTGGACAAGATTCCTCACATTATAGCTAATTCCAATAGTGTGATCAGAATTAGAGGAAGGTTGTGTGTACCCAAGGATGATGCACTGAGGTGGAATATCTTGGAGGAGGCCCATCGCTCAAAGTTCTCGATACACCCCGGAGTTACTAAAATGTATCAGGATTTAAAGTGAACCTACTGGTGGATTGGAATGAAGAGGGATGTGGTGGATTTTGTCTCCAAGTGTTAAACTTGCCAACAGATCAAAGCCAAACATCAACTACCTGGAGGTCTATTGAAACCTTTAGGAATACCAACTTAGCTATGGGAGTGTGTCACATGAGATTTTATTTCAAAGCACCCAAAGACTCAGAAGAAGCATGACTCCATATGGGCGGTTGTAAACAGACTAACTAAGGTAGCTTACTTTATCCCCATGAAAACAATGAGATCTGTGGAATACCTAGTAGGATTGTATATCGATAGTATTGTCAAGTTGCATGGGATTCCAAAGGAGATAGTCTCCGACTGAGATCCCCTATTCACCTCACATTTCTAGGAAGCTTTCCAAAAAGTCATGGGGACCCAAATTAAGCTGAGTATAGCATATCATCCCCAAATGATGGTCAGAGTGAGAGGACTATTCAAACTTTGAAAGATTTGTTAAGAGCTTGCATTCTTGACTAGGGAGGTGACTGGGAGAAACACTTAGCTTTGGCTAAATTCACCTACAATAACTCTTACCAAGCCAGTATACGGATTACCATTTGAAGCCTTATCAGGTGTTACAAGCTTAGCTTGTGGGACGGTCGAGAGCTAGGGTTTGGCGTTTGTCCCTAGCGAATCCCCTGTCAAAGGCGGATAACCGGTGTTATTCGTGTGGTGGAACAACCTACCGGTGCCATGCATCATGTTGGAGTGCAGTTGGGGAACCAGGCACATGCAAGGTCATGCCGTACCAGGAGCAGTACCGGGTGCGGGAGCGTGCAGGTGACCATGCACCATGGCCGAGCATGTGGGCAGCAGTAGCGTGTGGGGACTGAGCAGGATGCCAGGAACCAGATGTGCATGCCGAGAGAGCACCACCGCGCATGCCAGCTGATTGATTGATCAAAATACCGGGCAAGACTAACCTGGTGTGGAGATTGACGTGTGGGCACCCGGGTCCGAGTGAGTTTGGAGCCGGTGCTGTGTGCTGAGTGCTCTGGAGCCTGTTGTGTGCAGGATCGGTACCAGGTCTAGCCGGGGTAAGAACCATGAGGGTCGACCAGCAGGCTAGAGTGCACCATGGGCTTTCTAGTAAATGTGCTGGAACTCCAAGAGTTGTGGTGATGTCGGTAGATCATCCTGGACCGTGGATGAGGTGATCAACGGTGAAGGTCAGTGCTGGAACATCACCAAGGTGACTGCTGGTATTGAGCATGCTGAGCCATTGATCGGGGATTGTATGGCCAGGATCCAGCAAGGTGATGTGCCCTTGTTGTCCAGCCAATGCCTATATAAGGAGCAGCTTCATTTGGTGGTGAGGCAGAATAGATCTGAGTGGATCTGGAGAACAACATGTGAAGTGTGTGTGAGTGATCTCGGTGGAAGAGAGAAACTTGGCTGGGCAAGGGGATGCCTTGAGGTTACTGCAGTCAGGCCAAGGGGTGGTCTGGAACTTCAAGGTGGACTACCGGGGTAGTCGACATCCACCTTTAGGGTCAAGGCTCACATACCAGTTGTTCGGCAACCCTGCGCAGTGAACCGAGGGTTGGGTGAAGTCCTGGCGAGTGAGGGTCAAGAGGCACGGTCGTGGGGTTTGCATGTCCACGACCGGCAAGTAGTCTAGGGTGTAGACACTTGCATATCATGTATTCATACTAGTGGAATAGAGGTTGGGACAAGTTCCCATAATATTGTGGTGTATGCATCGTGTTTGGCCACTGGGGTTAGACCTCTGATTCGGAGGTCTATTGGTACCGATATGGGTGATCGGTACGTGGGACGCGTAGTCACTACGGCTTCGTGATCGGTGTGTGTGTGTTCGGTACAATCGCTGGTAGCCTGATACCGGTACTAGTGGGACTAGTAGCTGGGCGCGGTATCAGGACTGGGTTCGTGCAGTATTCGCAAGTGGGTGGTCCGAGGCTGCTGTGCACCACAGCACATTGGTGTGTGTGGAGGTGGTGTAGGCTGGTGTTTCCAGGGAGGGAAACACACCGCACGGAGGCAGTTAGGGCGAAAATTTTAACCCCTAAGTTGACCCCTGTGACAGTAGGCCCTGCAGATCTCTAACGTGCTGGCTGGAGTCTGCTAAAGCTGTTATAGACAGGCCAAAGATGGTGAGGGAAGCTACTGAAAAGGTGAAACTCATTCAGCAAAGGCTTAAGGTTGCTCGGGATCGACAGAAGAGTTATGCTGATACTCAAAGGAGGGACCTACAGTTCTAATGAAATATAGGTGTTTCCACATACCCTAGCCATCATTTTATTTTATGAAGGATGTCCTCCACCCTAGCCTTCATACACATTTTCTTCTCCTCTTCCTTACCGGCGTGGCTTCTTCCTTGCTTGGTTATCCTTCCTATCTCCCTCTTCTTAATTCTCTTGCATGCATATTTTTAATTGATAGTAAGCATGTTAATCATGGGAATAAAAGTTGTAAATCAACAAGAAAAGAACTAAACTAAATGGTATACAACTGAAATTCCGCCATGGCCGACGAATCTGAAATGTTGGCAAATTGGGCGACTGTAAACAAGAATTTCAAGGCAGCCCTCACAACCCCAACAACCCCTCTGGTTGTTGGGTCAAAGGGATGGCTCGCTGTGTCCCTGGTTTCTGGTGGGTGGCAGAATTGCAACGGTGAGTGGGCGGTGATGGATGTGGCAACGTTCTGCTGCAACAGACGCTGTCATGGCAGTTTCAGAAGGTAGATGCTTAGCCTTGATGTTGGGTTGTCGTGTGGGGAGAAGGCCAGAGTTCCCGGCGGTGCTGCTGGCCAGACGGAGGTTGCTTTGCATCCCCGGTGGTGCTGCTAGCCAGGAGACACTCGTCTTGGTGCAGCAAGGTGTCACCTTGGGTAGCTACTGTAAAACATGGACTTTAGGCTTCCAATTAGTTGTTGGAGAAGATTGAAGTTGATGGAGGACATGAATCTGGGTTTGGGTGCAGCAAGGTGTCACCTTGGGTAGCTAATGTAAAACATGGACTTTAGGTTTCCAATTGGTTGCTGGAGAAGATTGAAGTTGATGGAGGACGTAAATCTAGGTTTGGATGCCAAGATAAGGGTTCAAGAAGAAGGAAGTAGATTGTTTTTGGGTGCAAGATGAAGGTGGAGAAGAGAAGAGCATTGGGGAAGAAGTAGATGGCAATTCTGTAATTTATGCTTGACTTGATACGGCTCGAGTTAAATATAATACTAACTCGTAATAAATCTTTAAAAATAATTATTTTAACGGGTAATGGGTTAAAAATATTAAAATAATTAATTATTGGACGAAATCGATATTGGCATAAGTAATAAAAATATGGTAATGATAAATGGTCAATAATTAATCGGCAGACTATAATCGATTAATTTTAAATCAGATGATTATAAGTAATTAATAAAATAAAATTTTACCTTTACCATATTAAATTTAATATTAGGTGAATAAAGTGATTATTTTAATAATGAGGCAGTAATGTAGAAAATGGGTTATTAAAATATAATCGTGTAAAAATCACAAGCGTCGAAACTAAACAGCATAATGGAAATAAATAAAGTTTGAAACTTTAATGAGTTGAATAATTTAAAATAATTGTATTAATAATATAATTGAATTAGAACAAAACAAATTATTTTAAATAATTTAATCAAACAACTTAGTTAATTAAATTACTATGAATAATGATAGCTAGTAAAAATTATAACGGTAAACTCAATCATTAAGATCGTGGTTAAGTAATTATCATCTCAAAGGAAAATATACTGATAATAGTAATTAAATATTTGTTATCAGTTAATAAATATTTTATCAATTGTTAAGTATTAATTATGATTTGGATAATTAATTTAAAATGTAAAGTAGGACTTAAATGATTATGTCACATGAATAATTAATTATCTCACTAGATTTGTTGACAATTTAATATTTAATATTTTTGAAAAATGATATATATATTAGACATTTAGTTGCATGCATTTCTACTCGAATAAAAGTATACTTATGTATAATTTTATGTTCTCGTTCAGATTACGATCGTTAGTCACAACTGTGAGTCATCATTGTGGGGACACAGAGTTGCGGCTCTTGAAGTCGTAAGTTTAAGAACCATGAAACTAAGCGGCGGAATTAATTTTTTATTTTGAACTATCAAGAGCGTTGTGGCATTCGCAGCCCTAGCTTTGGGCGCCATGAGATTGGGTTGCATCATCCTCAACTTTCTATGCACAACATTGTCGCACTGGTAGCCAGAGGCGCGGTGCTGCGACTACGTTTTTTCTTAAAGTTCATTATCTTTTATCAAACAAAATCAAGGTTTTAACCTTTTCAAAACATCAAATCATCGGTAGAGACATTTATTCTAACTTGAACTTGCCTACTTTTTCATGATATTTAATTTGAGAAAAACTTGCTTATTGAGAGTAAACTATCCTCTCAAAAATAATGTTTGACTTCTAAGGAGAATTTCTTCTTCTATTGTTATGTCAAATCCTTATGAAGATAATCACCTACGAGAAAATTAGCTTGGTCAGCAAACCAAGTTATCTCAGAAATATTCTCATCGGAGTAGCCTAGGTTTAGCATCTTTCTTTGTCAAAAGATATTTCAAAGCAAAATGATGAGTGTAAACAACAACTTTATACCCTATAAAATAAGATCTAAATTTGTCAAGTGCAAAAATCATTGCTTGAAATTCTTTCTCAGAAGTGGAAAAGTTTATTTTTCCTTTGACACAAAACTGCTCCAATTGTTGTGTCACTTGCATCATACATTAGTTCAAATGGTAAAGACTAATCTGGACCTATTACCACATTAGCAGTAATAACTAGTAATAAGTTTCACCTTTAATACCTGAAAAGCATGCAAACAGTTACCATCAAAATCAAATTTAACATCTTTCATTAGAAGGTTAGAAAGAGGTTTGAAAATTTTTAACAAAATCTTTGATTAATCTCTTATAAAAGCCAGCATGCCCAAGGAAACTTCAAACTTCCTTCATCGAGGTAGGGTTTGGAAGCTTCTCTATTACATCAAGTTTAGCTCGATCAACTTCCATACCCTTTTAATGAAACTTTATGACATAGAACAATGCCCTCTCTTACCATGAAGTGGCATTTTTTCCAAATTCAAGACAAGATTTATTTCTTCACATCTCTGCAAAACTAGAGATAGATTGTGGAGACATGCTTCAAATGTTAGTCCATAAAAAATAAATCATCCATGAAAGTATCTAAAAATCTTTCATTCATGTCATGAAAAATGGCCGGCATGCATCTTTGAAAAGTAGCAGGAGCATTTCTCAATCCAAAAGGGATTCTCATATATGCAAAAGTGCTATAAGGAAAATGGAAGTGGTCGTTGCTAGTGGCATCATTCAATTTTCTATAATCAATGCAAACTCTCCAACCATTAACAACCCTAGTAGGATTTGATTCATTGTTCTCATTTTTTATCACAATCATACCACCCTTTTTGGGAACTACTTGACTTGGACTAATCCATGCACTATCAAAGATATGATAGATAATGCCTATATCAAGCAATTCATTGTTCTCATTTTTTATCACACTCATACCACCTCTTGCATTCCTGGATTCAAACACCTTTGAGGATGGACCTTCAGCTAGCCATCTTCTTCCATTAGGATCTTGTGCATCACAATTGAAGGGCTGAGTCTTTTAATATTTGCAATTGTCCATAAAATATCATTCTTGTGCTTTCTCAAGATTGTTAGTAGTTGGATCCTCCATCTCACATGTCAATGAAGAAGAAATAATCACTGGATAAGAATTATTCTTCACATTAGCATATTTAAGATGAGAAGGAAGAGTTTTGAGCTCCAATTTAGGAGAAGACTCCTTAGAACATCTTGTTTCATTTCCACACTGCAGATTTGCTGAGGATCTCCCAAATCTGAGTGGTCATTATCAACACTTTCTATAATATCTCTTTCATTATCCACAAGTTCATGGTCCATGAATTTATCATATACCACTTTTACCTGAAATTCATTTATTAGCTCCTTAAAGAAATGGAGAAAACAAGGATAAGAAAAAGTAGATTTACGGTATTTCATTATCTCAAAAATGTTAGAAGTGATATATTTATCATTAAGCCTCAAAATCAGATTGCTAGCTGCAACATCAATTAAAGATCCACCGGTTGCCAAAAATGGTCTACCCCAAATCAATTCAAACATCATGATCTACCTCCATATTAAGCATAGTAAAATCAAGAGGAAAAACAAAATTACCTTCTTTAACAAGTAAGTCCTCCACTACCCCATATGATTTCTTATAAGATTTATGAGCAAATTGTAAAGTGGAGCTTGTTTGTTTTGATCCCCTACACTTAGTTTCTTAAAAATTCAGTGTGGCATCAAATTAATCCCTGAATAAATCACATAAAGCTTTCTCATTATGACAATCCTGGGTCTTTCAGTTTTGGAGGTAGCTTGATTTTCAAAATTGCACTACATCAACTTGACAACACCACTGGCTCACCGTTAGCATCAATTTCCTTTTGGGTTTAGGTCTCTCCTTCATGAACGTCGCAAAAATAGGCATCTGGGCTAAGGCATTTGCGAAAGGAATATTAACATGCAATTGTTTAAATTGTTAAATAAATTTTGCAAATTCCTTGTCTAGATTATCCTGCTCAACCTTTGAGAATATGGAAGTATAGAGAAAGTTTGCTTCGAGATTGATCAGACTGTGTCAATCCCTTGGCCTTGGCCTTAGACACATCTTTGGTAGGAACTTCTAGAGTAGCCTCTTCAACATGATCATCATGGATTTTCTAGGTTCAACTCTAGCCTTGACCACTTCCTCAAGTTCCTTACCATTCCTCAATGTCGCTGCCTTCAGTGATCTCTTGGATTTTACTTAGTATCAGACTGTGTCAATCCCTTGGCCTTGGCCTTAGACACATCTTTGGTAGGAACTTCTAGAGTAGCCTCTTCAACATGAACATCATGGATTTTCTAGGTTCAACACTAGCCTTGACCACTTCCTCAAGTTCCTTACCATTCCTCAATGTCGCTGCCTTCAGTGATCTCTTGGATTTTACTCAGTATCACTCAGTGGTATTCCTTGTACTCTCCCTATCTTGGCCAATTGTCCCAATTGAACATCCGAACTCTTTATGGCAGCTTCTTGACTCTGCATTCTTTGTTCATTTGCAGTCATATACTTAGCACTAGCTCTCCAAATTAAAATCTTTGGTTGAACTTGGTACCCTAGTGGAGATTGTTTCACTTGGTTTCCTTGATTCCATGAGAAATTTGGATGATTTCTCCACCCTGGATTGTAGGTGATGCTATACAGATTGTTTTGCTGATTGAAATTGTTGACATGGTTTGTTAATCAGAAACTAAAGCTGAATCAAATTGATTCCTACTTTGACATTCACGGTTTGAATGATTGCCCCCCCCAAAAATAACAATTAGAGCCTTTGTAAAGACCGTGAAAATAAAATAAAATAAAATATTCGACTCGGTCTGGAAAAGATCGAACGTTGGATTATTATTATTATTATTATTATTATTATTATTATTATTACTATATGATTATTATATTTTCTCCTCTACCCAGTTACCCGGTTACCAGGTTATGTTATATTCTCTACCTAGTTAATTATACCGGTTAATTATTATATTTTATTATTTACCAGGTTATCCGGTTAAATGAAATACGAGGGTTAAGATGTTTTTCCATACCCATTCCGTCATTTTCATCTTTATAAATATTGAAAGAGGACGCCATTTTTGGTTTAAGGGGCATCTTCCTCACCTTTGCCGCCTAGTCTCCTCTTCCTTGCCAGTGCATCTTCCTTGCTTAGGTATCCTTCCTATCTTTCTCTTCTTAATTTTCTTGCATCCATATTCTTTTTATTGATAATAAACTTGTTAATCATGTAACTAAAGTATGAAATCAACAAGAAAGAAAAGAACTAACCTGAAAACTGGAATCCCGTCCATGGCCGAGTAGTCTGACACTTTGGCAAAATGGGTGACCGTAAGAACAATTACAAGGCAGTCCCTCATACCCCAACGATCTCTCTTGCTACTGGGTCAAAGGGAGGGCTCGCCGTGTCCATGGTTTCCAATTGGTGGCGGAATTAAAGCTGGTTGTGGGCGGAATTGCAAGGGGGACGAAGGTGATGGCGATCCTCTGAAATTGATGCTGTAATGGAAGCTTTAGAGGGTAGACGCCGATTGTTCTTCATTGACAACATCAGGGGTTCCATCACAGTAGTTCAGGCCGCCAGAACAGCCCACAACAAACGGCCTTCTCGTCAGAATTTATGATGGTGAGGTGCAAAAGTGGGGAGAACGACCATACTCTATGCAACGTCCAAAGGTGGCTGATCCTTACTATTTTGAGGCTGGCTTGAGGTCGTGGAACATCTGAATTGGAGCAAGGTGCAAGAAGGGTGGGGTCTTGAGGCTAGGAGAAGAAGAACAAGCTAGGAGTCGGGCACCATGGTGCAGGACATGCTCGCCTTGGATAGCTGTTGTAAATCACGAATCGTAGGTCTCAATTTTGGTTGCTGGAGAAGATTGAAGTTGATGGAGGACGTAAATCTGGGTTGGGTGCCAAGATAAGGGTCAGAGAAGAAGGAAGTGGGCTGTTTTGGGGTGCAAGATGAAGGTGGAGAAGAGAAAAACATTGGGGAAGAAGAAGATTGCATTTTTGTAAATATGGGTTGAATCGATACTGACTGCAATTAAAAAATAATACTAACTTATAATAAATCTTTAAAAATAATTATTCTAATGGGTTATGGGTTAAAGTTACTTAACTAATTAATTGTTGTACGAAATCGCCACAAGTAATAAAAATACAGTAATAATTAACAGTTGATAATTAATCGGCGTACTACAAGCGATTAAATTAAATCAGAGGATTATAAGTGATTAAAAAATAAAGATTTTACCTTTACCATAATAAGTTTAATATTAGGTAAATAAAGTGATTATTTTAATAACGAATTAGTAATGTAGAAAATAGGTTATTAAACTATAATTGGGTAAAAAAATCACAAGCGTCGAACCTAAATAGTATAATGAAAATAAATAAAGTTCGAAACTTTATTGAGTTAACTAATTTAAAATAATTCTATTAATAATATAATTGAATTAAAATAGTACAAATTATTTTAAATAATTTAATCGAACAACTTAATTAATTAAATTGCTATAAATAATATAAGCGATTAAAAATTATAACTGTAAACTAAATTATCAAGATCAGGGTTAAGTAATTATCACTGCAAAGGAAAATTAAATACTTGTTTATCAGCTAATAATTATTTCATCAATTGTTAAGTATTAATTATGACTTAGATAATTAATTTAAAATGTAAAGTAGGACTTAAATGATTTTATCACACGAATAATTAATTATCTCACTAGATTTGTTAAGAATTTAATATGTAATATTTTTGAATTGTTACATGTTATGTTGTCAAAAATTTTAATATATACTAGACATTTAGCTGCATGCATTCATACTCGAATAAAACTATGCTTATGTATAATTTTATGTTCTTGTTCAGATTAGGATCATTGGTCGCAGCTGCGAGTTTGAAATATCCAGATCCATATAATTATTTAAAATATTGTATTTTCCCCTAGTAGCCTTTATCGGCACTAATCTCAGAATGAACTGAGAGACAATGACTAATCTCAAAATGAACTATGAGAAAATTTCTAATCTAAGAATGGTCCCGGAGATAATTACTAATCTCAGAATGACCTGAGAGACTTTTACAAATCTTAGAATAATCTGGGAGATAATTACTAATCTCAGAATGACTTGAGAGACTTTACAAATCTCAGAATGATCTGAGAGACAATTACTAATCTCAGAATGACCTGAGAGACTTTTACAAATCTCAGAATGATCTGAGAGACAATTACTAATCTCAGAATGACCTGAGAAATAATTACTAAAAGACTTTTGAAATGATAATAAAGACGGGTGAAATGATAACAGGGATTATATTGACTTGCTTTATTTAATTATGTTGCTTAGTGATTTTATCACTAACGCAGAATTGCCTCCGCATGTGAGTAGCTTTGGACTGAAGAATAAAAGTGACCCAGGTTTGGTGAATTGATAATAAAAATTGAACTTCCTTATTATTCTCTTGTGTTATAATTGTGGCTATGGGAAGTTGACGGAGACTGTAGGACAGTTATTTTATCTATTGTCATATGCATCAGAACTTGTTTTATTTCTACAATTTATAAATTCTAGACTTATTTGTTGTTTTTCAATTCATGTTCTGGAATATTATCGTTACATCTATTATAGTTTTGGGTAACACCCGGTCCGGTTTGGGTGGGTCATTATAGCCTTGATGTGCTTGTATAGCATCAAACCTCTATTACATGTCTCCATCTGTCCACTAAAAGATGAATAAGGAAGGATCCGCTTCTGAACCTCTAATGTTCTCTTTGCTGGATGGTGATGTCGTACTAAAATTCAGACCATTGTAAAATATCTGAATTTATAACCATTCAGACAAACCATGATGAGGATATATAACTTTAATAGCTCCTTGTACCACTCCCATGGCTCATTTAAACTCTCAGACTCTGCTTGAAAGAATAAGTAATCTCCTCTCGCATTTTTTATGTTTTTCTAGGAGGAAAATACTTTGCCAAAAATTTTTGGGCCATCTAATCCCAGGTTGTGATTGATCGAGTGGGTAGAGAATTCAACCAACTCTTAGCTTTATCCCTCAACGAGAAAGGAAAAAGTCATTCTAATAGCATCTTCCATCACTCCAATACACTTGAAAGTGTTGCAAATCTCTATGAAAGTTTTAAGATGGAGTGAAGGATCTTCATGAGCAAGACCATGGAATTGTGTCATCTCTTGAATCGTAGTGATGGTTAACGGTTTTATTTCAAATTAGGATGCATTAATTTCCGGCCTCATGATGCTAGAAATGATCTCATCTAAAGAAGGAGTTGCATAATCCTTCAATGACCTAGGTGGGGCAATTTTTATTCCTTCATTATTTTCAGCCATGACTACTCCTAAATAAGCCTTTGTTTTCCTTATGTTGCTCAATGTCCTTTCTATTTCCAGATCACATTTCTCAAGTAGTTTATCAAACCCATTCACTAGAGAAATCAACCTGAAAATAAAAGAAAACACTCAAGCAAAAAGAAAAAGAATTCTAGACAACAAGACTAATTACCCTAATTGAGAATAAAAACTAGTCCTTGGCACTATGCACTAAACTTGATAGAAATTTATATAATGGCAAGTGACTAGTCATGATTAAGTAATATAGTAATGAATAGAGTTTAGATCCCACAAGAAAAAGGTTATTTACTTAATTAAAATTGTTAAACTAAATTATCTAATGCAAGAATGAGTGATTTTTTAGGATTTTTATCTAATTAAATTTGATTCTAAAGTAAAACAAGAGTTTACTCTAAAATTAAGGTTTTCTCAATATGCAAATAATATGCAAGAGATTCGATTTCACTTAAACCAATTATTGACAATATATTTATATAGAAGAAATTTAATTATTACTTCTTATGAGATGGTGGAATTCCTTGAATTTAATTATCTCTGTTCAGATCTAATTAACTATCTTGAAATCAATCAATTGTAAATATCCCCTTGCTTGGGTCTATTCCCCATTAACTTCAATTTAGATGCATTAAACTCTATGAATTCATTACTAATAATGTACACCCTAATTCAGTTCAAACATAGATCGAACGTTGATGTTATTATTCGGAAATATTCATTGGACTACCATTGTACAATCTTTATGAAAGAGGATTTGTAAATACTGTGAAAAAAATTATTCGACTTGGTCAGGAAAGGATTGAACGTTGGAGAAATTATTATTATTATTATATTATTGTTATATTATATTCTCTACTCGATTAAATGAAATATGGGTATTGAGGTGTTTTCCCATACCCTAGCCGTCATTTTTATTTTATTTTGAGAGGGGGCGTCTTCCTCACCCTAGCCATCATTCTCATTTTCTTCTCCTCTTTCTTACCGGTGCCGGATACATCCTTGCTTGGGTATCCTTCCTATCTCCTTACTCTTAGTTTTCATGCATATCTCTATTTTCTTGTCGACGATCCGTTCATGATATAATGCTTGTTGGTTGTGGGGGTAGTAGGCAGGATCATGATTTGAGAAAGAATTTGTGATGTTGTCAACATCATGATCTGTCTTAATAATAGTTGATTATGATGTTATAAATTGTTATTAAATTGTTAAATTAATATTTATTGATAATCATGTGAGTTAAGTATTAATCAATAAGAAACCAAACTAATTTTTACACGAGTACGATTCATCCATGGCCGACGAGAGTTCTCAACTTTGACAATATAGGAGATCACGGGCAAGCTTCACTGGGAATCAGCGGCAACAGTCGTTCCGACGTCGGAAGACGATCCTACTCTCTTCGTCGATGAGTATATGGCCGATCTCGCATGTGTGGATGCCAGCCTGGAGTAGCAAATAGCAAAACAAAACAGAGATGATGGTGATGGGTGAAGAAATCCGGTTGTCCTGGGCAGCGATTGGGTTCCAATATGGCCAGGGAAGATCGCTAGAGGGTTGAGGGTGTTGAGGCAACCACCCGATCAGGGCGGCAACACTCACCGGCAGTTGAATTGATGACACAAGCGCGTCGCTAGGCATGGCGATGCCGTCGTCGTGGCGGCTGGAAGGCGGCCAGCGTTGGTTGGGGCGACACTGCAATGGCATGGCGGGGCTAGGTGGCAACGATCGATGGCGGCCGGAGGCGATTGTCGGCGGCGGTGACAACGTGAATGGAGGGGGCTGGCATCGGGAGCAAAGAAGGGTGGCAAACTCGTAAATCTAGAGGCTTGAAATAAGATAATACTCGGGTGGCAAACTCATAAATAAAACTTGACTCGACACTGGCTCGAGTCAAGAATAATACTAACCTATAATAAATCCTCAATAATAATAATAATAATAATAATCCAGAGGCTTGAAATAAAGCTTATCTCTGCCTAAGTAACTAAACAACCAAATGACAAGCAGTATAACATAACTCGTGTTAATATTATTATTCTAACGAATATTGGGTAAGTTTGCTAAGCTAATTAACTATTGTATGAAATTTCCATGAATAATCAAATTACGGTAATGATAAAATGATGATAATTAATTTATGTGCTATAAGTTATTAATTAAATTGGGTGGTCATAAGTGATTAATGAAATAAAGATTTTACCTTTATCATATTAAATTCAATACTAGGTAAATAAAGTGATTATTTTAATAATGAGTTAATAAGATAAAAAATAGGTTATTAAACTATAATCGTGTAAAACAAACCTAAATAACATAATAAAAATAAATACAGTTCGAACCTTTATTGAGTTGAATAATTTAGAATAATTGTATTCATAATATCTTTGAATTAGGATAATACAAATCATTTTAAATAATTTAATTGAACGACCTAATTAATTAAATTACTATTAATAATGATAATGATTAAAAATTAAAACCATAAATTAAATCATCAAGATCGTACTTAAGTAATTATCATCTCAAAGGAAAATATACTAATAATAGTAATTAAATACTTGTTTATAAGTTAATAATTATTTTATCATTAGTGAAGTGTGAATTATGATTTAGATAATTAATTTAAATTCTAAAGTAGGATTTAAATGATTATGTCACATGAATAATTTAGTATTTAATATTGTTGAATGTTGCATATTTTATGTTGTCGAATGTTGCATATTTTATGTCGTCAAATTTTAACAACGATATATATTAGTCATTTAGTTGCGTGCATTTCTACTCAAATAAAATTATACTTATGTATAATTTTATGTTTTTATGCATATTAGGATCGTTGGTCACAGTTACAGGTTCACTTACGAACTATCCAAGTCCGTATAATTATTTTAAATGTTGTATTTTCCCTTTTTCGCAGCCCTAGTCGGCCTAAGCCCAGATTCATCCGCCATGCACCAAGTGCAACCAGGGTTAAGGAATTGACTCCGTCTGATACGGGGCTGCACCCTTTAAAATTACTATGAGGGAGTCTTGGTCGACTTGAGTTCATATCTGACCACCATACACCGAGCGCAATAGGGGTCGACTCAATTCGATGTAGGGCAGCACCCCTTGAAAGATTGAATACCTGCCCCCATGCCGAAAGGGGTGACAGGGCACAATGGCACAAGATGGCTCATTATGCACTTGTTATACTGAGAGGGTGAGTCAATAGCAAATATTGGTAACTACAGGCTGTGGGCCACGTAGCGTGTGTGCGCATGCATGGGATTGGAGCTGGATGGGGTGGCCACCCCTCCCAGCATGTTAAGAGCTTGGCATAGGCTCATAACAACTAAAAGTTTCGAGAAATGATAATAGGGATTATATTGACTTGTTTTATTTAATTATGCGGCTTAGTGGTTTTATCACTAACATTGAATTGCCTCTGCAGGTGAGCAGCTTTGGACTGAGGATCTCTTACCAACCAAGGTTTGGTGAATTGATAATAAATTGGACTTCCTTTTATTCTCTTGTGTTATAAATGTGACTATGGGAAACAGTCATAGACTATGGGACTTTATTTTTATGTATTGTCACATGCTATTAGAACATGATTTATTTTTATGATTTATAAATTTTCTACACTTATTTACCGTGTTATGATTCATGTTCATGAATAGTATGTTTACAATATTTAACTTTTTAAGTAACCCCGGCCCGGTTAGGGCGGGTCGTTATAGGATCTTAATCCTCAACGAAGCTTAAGACATACATACACCTTACTAGATTTTCATACAATACATGTTGGTCATACTACCATAGAAAGGATCATAACTTAAGGCTTTTAACATGAACACTTTGAGTCACAAGAGAGGCAACACCTCCCCTGGCAACTAAGCGGTGACTTTGCATAATGCAGATGATCACTTTTTGCTACACCAAAGCAAACCCCAAAATGAAGCTAAGAGGTTGAGTTTTTCATAATGAAGATGCATGAATCAGTCTTATTCTTTCAAGAATACCAACACAAGGACATTTTTCTCCTTACATCCTCTATATATCACCTGCCTTGGTACTCAAGTAGCTTAGAATAGAATTAGGATAATGCCACAATTTTCAGAAACACGCTACATTCACAATACCGTCTTACATTTCTCTATTTAAGGGTGTAAATGAATACTAGTGCAATTCATGCATCTTTGTATCACTCACTCTACTCTGCGAAAATTGTAAAATACTAGTAGTACTTATATCACACTTAGATATGGACTTATATCATGTGAATAAAATTTTATTAAATGGAATAAAACTCGTAGAAAGGGCTCGACATCGGAGGGGTTAGATAAAATGCCACCGACGTCATCCTACATCTAAAACTCGATTAAATCTTGACACTCAAAGAGTCGAGTAGAGATGAAGTAAAGAAGTCTTACGAACTTGGATGAGTCTGGCTCCTTGTCCAAACTTAGTGAGCTTAACAAAGATATGAAACCCGAATCAATTGTAGATCACATTAGTACTCTAAACAAGGCAATGCCTCAACGCATGCACATACACTAAGAGATAATAAATTTACCTATTTGCTTATTGACATGTTAAACCTCATTAGGTAACCTTAATTAAAAGTTAGGGTTGTAAGTACATTTAATGAATAATCTCATACGGTTTCTATCAAACATACTTAACTAGATGATTTATCAGATGGTCAAACGATCTCCAAATGGGCTCAAATTCAGACTCATGTACCACAACACACTAAGGGTTAGACACAAAATTTCGAAGTGCTGGCCCATGGGTGAGCATGGCAAACTAGGAACATTAAAGTTAGGCTAAGGTGTGTGGATAGTGTTCCTAGGTAGTGCACTAAGTTTTAAAAGTCTTGTTCATGAGCTTGGAAACTCCGAATGGGCCAGCGTAAAATGTGGGAGTTATCCAAGACCATTTGCTTTGATTCTGTCAATTTTCAGATCCACACCCCAAAAATTTGGGCCTGTGTGGACTCAAGAATGGGAGGTCTCTTGGGGCAGCCTATCCTAAGAACTACAACCCTAGGAGCTAGGCTTGGCTTGGAGGGGAAAGAGTGAAGGCAAGGGAGGAAGGGGGACTCGGAGCAAGAGGCTAAATGTGAGAAGAGTGGAGAAGAATCCCAATTTATTGGCATTTTTGAGGTTCCAGGGCAAGGGCAGCAGCTCAGCACCGTTATGCTGGCCTTTGCCAAGCCAAACCACAGAAAGGCATGAGTCTGGTCCATGCACGCCACTGCTAAACTGAACCACAAACAGAGCTGTTGATCTAGGCGCAAAGGCACTAGAGCCTTTCCGCTTGACGAAATTGAGGGGAGGTGTTTAAATTTGGCCACAAGGGCACTAGGTTAGTGCCGTTGCACCCATACTTAAACCTAACATGAAAATATGCTTGCGTTAAGCCATCAAGCACTGATTGCGCGTACTTAGGGTTTGCACCCTAAGGCAGGTGGCAAACATTGTCTGAAAGAGGTCCAACACACGACAAGTAAACTAGACTCGCAAGGGACTCGGTCCTTAACCCAACTAGACTCAACTCAAGTAAAATTAAAAACAAGAGCCGAGATGACATAGTCTCCAGCTAGGTGGCACCGAAGGGTAGACTAAGGCCATGGCTTGCACATAACATACTATACGTATGCTCACGACAAAAAGGTTGGGCAAGCAACTAAATCTGGGTTGAGGCCGAACCTAAACTAAAACCGTATGAGGAAAAGCCCAAGGTTAACACTTAAACCCTCCTATTTAGACAATGATTTAAATGAACCACATAAACACCCAACGACTCCTATTCAAACTAATCGCATTCAATTTATTGATATTCTTTATAGATCATCCATAGAAAGAATATAATCAATTTATCATTCAATTAATTATTTAACATAGCTTCTCTCTTCGAAACCTCACTATGGTTTAAAAATGAACCAAATGAACAAAAGATTTAATAAAAGAAAATATAACCATCATCTAAAAATAATAATATAAACTTCAACTAATTTAAAATATTAAGTTATTATGTTTGAGGTCCATCTACTCTCTTGCATAAACTAATTTACCCTATAAAATAAGAAAGTAAAACCATAACAAAAGTATTTGAAAGATTTGTAATGATAATACAATAAACCTAAAGAAAAGAAATGAAATGAAGACAACTATTGTGATCCAATCTTTAAAACCAATCTCCCTTTTTCTTTCTCTTGAATCTACAATCTCTTCCTCAAGAATCCACCTCGAGGGATCCAAAACTCTAGTGAAGAGCCTCCAAAAGAATGAAGAATAAATGTGAATAAATCTTTCAAATTCATGCACAGATAACACTTTCATAGTTGTAAGTAATTGAGTTCTCCTTGTGGAAGCCGGTTCTCAAATTTTGTAACTATCCAAGCTTTTCTCACGTCAGTGCCATGGCCTTTCACTTACCAGCACCAATATGCTCATTTATTTATTCTTGTTACCTCGCTCAATGTCGCAGCCTTCAGAGCCGTGAGTTTTGGCCCCATGACCCTGGGTCTACATCCCTTTTCTTCTTATTCATGACATCACGACACTCAAAGTCAGGATTTTGAGAGCCGTGGAGTTGATTTCATTCTGTACTTCCTTATTCTTTTCATCATTTTCTTGCTTGATTCGCCATTGGACTTCTCAATTCACTCATGTATAACCATGTAACCTTCAAAACAAATAAAACCTAATTAAAACCTAATATAATACTAAAATTATCTAAATCTAAAAAAATAAAAACCATCTAAACTAATAAAAATAAGCTCAACACCCGATATAAATTCATAAAACCTTCAATCACTAGACACAATTAATCACAAAATCTGGAGAAAATATAGATATATCTAACACTTATCATATACCTCTGACCAATCTTAGATCCAATGTAACACCCGATTTCGGTTCACCAAAGAACCGAATTAGAAATGTTGCGATCAAGTCGAGTCATGTTTAAAGTTGTCGGTTGCTACGACTCAATCGATAAAATAAATTGAAAAAACCTTCTTGGTGTCATGAGAATGGAAGACATCATTAAATACACGTTAAAATACATAGAACATAAATAAAAGTAAGAAGGTAAATAACAGCGTTCAGCTTCAAGTGTGTGTAGCCGACTCAAGATTGTAAGACCTACTTATATTATGTGAAAAACATCAGTAACGAATGTTACTCATCCAAAAAATAAATAATACAAACTGGCAAATAAGTATTCTATTGCCCACGAAAACTTATGAAACTTCAAGATTGCCTCACACTAGCTGGTAAGCAAACATATTTAAGCAAGTGCTGGCTTGCATGCACAACTCATAATCATATTCGTACATATAACGCTTACGCAATTACATCTTCCATATTTGTAACGACCAACCCAAACCAGACCAGGTGTTACTTAAAATTATAATTTGTTGTAAACATAACATGCCAGAACATGAATTGTAATACTCCAAATAAGTCTAGAATTTATAAATCATAAAAATAAAACATGTTCTCATAGGATATGATAATATATAAAATAACCGTCCCACAGTTTCGGACCATTTCCCATAGCCACAATTATAACACAAGAGGGTAAAAAGGAAGTCTAATTTATTAATGATTCACCATACCTAGGTTGGTAAAAGAACCACTAACCACAATTCTATTATTCAGTCCAAAGCTGCTCACCTGCGGAGGCAATCCGCATTAGTGATAAAACCACTAAGCCGCATAATTAAATGAAACGAGTCAATATAATCTCTATTATCATTTCAAGAGTGTTTTAGTTATTATGAGTCTATGTCGAGCTCATTATATGCTGGGAGGGGTGCCCACCCCATCAAGCTACCATCCCATGTATCTGCACACACGCTACGTGGCCCATGGCCTTTAGTTACTGATATTTGCTATTGACTCACCCTCTTGGTGTCACAAGTGCATAATGAGCTGTCTTGCGCCACTGTACCCTATCACCCCTTTCGGCATGGGGGCAGGTGTTCAATCTTTCAGGGTGTGCTACCTTATATCGAATTGAGTCAACCCCGATTGCATTCTGACGCATGGTGGTCAGAAACTCAAGTCGACCAAGACTTCTACATAGTAATTTTAAGGGTGCGGCCCAATGTTGTACTGAGTCAATTTCTTAACCCCAGTTGCGCTCATTGCATGGTGGTCGAATCTAAGCTCAGGCCTAGCAGGGCTGCCGACAAGGGAAAATACAATATTTTATATAATTATACGGACCTGGATAGTTCATAAGTGAACTCGCAACCGCAACCAACGATCCTAATCTAGATGAGAACATAAAATTATACATAAGTGTAATTTTATTCGAGTAGCAATGCATGCAACTAAATGACTAATATATATATATATATATATATATATATATATATATATATATATATATATATGTATATATATATCACTATTAGAAGTCAACAATATTAAATATTAACTTATTAATGTGATATAATCATTTAAATCCTACTTTACATTTTAAATTTACTATCTAAATCATAATTAACACTTAACAAATAATAAAATAATTATTAACTTATAAACAAATATTTAATTACTATTATTAGTATATTTTCCTTTGAGATGATAATTACCTAAACACGGTCTTGATAATTTAGTTTACGGTTTTAAATCTTTAATTAATTAAGTTGTTCGATTAAATTATTTAAATAATTTGTATTATTCTAATTTGAAGATATTACTAATACAATTATTTTAAATTATTCAACTTAATAAAGTTTCTAACTTTATTTATTTTCATTATGCTATTTAAGTTCCACACATGTGATTTTTATGCGATTATAGTTTAATAACCCATTTTCTACCTTACTAACTTGTTATTAAAATAATAGCTTTATTTACCTAGTATTAATTTTAATATAGTAAAGGTGAAATCTTTATTTCATTAATCCCTTATAAACATCCGATTTAAAATTAATCACTTATAGTATGCCGATTAATTATCGACCGTTTATCATTATCGTATTTTTTTATTACTTATGTCCATGTCGATTTCATCCAATAATTAATTAGTTTAGCAACTTTAACTCATAACCCATTGAATAATTATTTTAAAGATTTATTATGAGTTAGTATTATTTTTAACTCAAGCTGTATCGAGTCAACCCATATTTATAAAACTACCATCTTCTTCCCCAACGCCCTTCTTCCTTCTTCTTCAACCCAAAACCAGATCACTTCCTTCCCTAACTGCCTCCCTTCCCTAGCAATCCAATTGGAAGCATAAAGCTTGTGCTTTATAGCAACTATACACATCCAAACTCTGTTCTGCACCAAGACGTGACTCCTGGCCAGCAGCACCGCCGGGACTGCAAGGTGATCTTCATCCGACCAACAGCACGACCGGGAACTCTTCCCTTCTCCTTGCACGACAAGGCCAAGTGCGGTGAGCATGTACGGCATGGGCCTTGGCCGACAAACTGGTATAGGTGTCTGGAATAAACATCACTGTAACTCCACCACCCATCAGCAGCAAGGGTCCAGGCGAGCCATCCCTTCGACCCAGCAGCCAAAGAGGTTGTCAGGGTTGTGAGCGGCTGCCTTGCAATTGTTTATAGTTGTCCATCCTTGCCCAAATTCTTGCACTCGTCGACCATGGCAAATTTCAGTTTATAGTTTAGTTTTGGTTGTTCATTGTTGATTTCAGACTTTATATCTCATGTTTATCAAGCTTATTATCAATTAAAAAGAATATGCATGCAAGAAAATTAAGAAGAGGGAGAGAGGAAGGATACCCAAGCAGAGAGGAAGAAGCGGCACCAGTAAGGAAGAGGAGAAGAAAATGTGAACAAAGGCTAGGGTGAGGATGACGTCTCTCATAAAAATAAAATGAAATGACAGCTAGGGTATGTGAAAACACCCCAACACAAGCATTTCATTTAATCAGGTAAATAATTAATTGGGTAGAATTAACCGGGTAGAGAATATAACAATTCTCCAATGTTCGATCTTTCCCCAGCCGAATCAAATATATATATATTTTATATATATATATATATATATTTCACAGTCTTTACAATCTCCCTAACTTGGAAATATTTCGTCCCCGAAATATCATAACGGCAACAAAATAGTCATGATTAAATTTTATCTTTGGGATAAGTTCATGCTACAATGATAAGAATCTTATGCCACAAATAGGCTAGGGTATTTCCATGTCATTTCTTATTCAGTTTCCCATGTAGCTTCCTCTGACCCCTAATTTTTCCACAAACCTTTTACCAAAGGAATTTCCATCTTCCTGAGTGTCTTTATTTCTCTTGCTAGGATGCAAATCGGATTTTCCTTATAGGTTAAATTTGATTCTAGCTCTAAGTCGTCAAAATTTATGATTATATGATCTTCATCTTGTACATATTTCTTTAGTATTGATACATAGAAAACATTGTGTACTCCAAATAGGCTTGGTGGCAATGCTAGTCTATATGCACAATTTCCAACTCAATCCAAGATTAGGAATGGTCCTATAAATCATGGCTTCAACTTCCCTGATGTTCTAAATCTGATCACCCCCTTCCTAGGAGATGTCTTTAGGTACACAAACTCTCCAACTTGGAACTCTAGGTCCCTCCTTCGAGTATCAGCATAATTCTTTTGTCGATCCTGAGCTGCCTTAAGCCTTCGCTGAATGAGTTTCAACTTTTCAGTTGCTTCCCTCACCATCTCTAACCCAACTATAACTACTTCGGTAGACTCTAACCAGCACGATGGAGATCTACAGGGCCTACCATATAAGGATTCATATGGTGCTATCCCTATACTGGCTTGGTAAGAGTTATTGTAGGTGAATTCGCCCAAAGCTAAATGTTTCTCCCAGTCACCTCCCCAATCAAGAATGCAAGCTCTCAACAAATCTTCCAAAGTTTGAATAGTCCTCTTACTCTGACCATCAGTTTGGGGATGATATGCTATACTCAGCTTGATTTGAGTCCCCATTGCTTTTTGGAAAGCTTCCCAGAAATGTGAGGTGAATGGGGATCTCGGTCAGAGACTATCTCCTTTGGAATCCCATGCAACTTGACAATATTGTCGGCATACAATCCTGCCAATTATTTTGTTGTCCTCATTAATTTCGTGGGCATGAAGTGAGCTACCATAGTTAATCGGTCCACAACCACCCATATGGAGTCATGCTTCTTCTGAGTCCTTGGGAGCTTTGCAATAAAAACACATGTGACACAATCCCATTTCCAGGTTGGTATTTCTAAAGGTTGCAATAGTCCTCCAGGTAGTTGATGTTGAGCTTTGATCTGTTGGCAAGTTTGACCCTTGGAGACAAAATCCACCACATCCCTCTTCATTCCAATCCACCAATAGGTTCGCTTTAAATCCTGATACATTTTAGTAACTCCAAGGTGTATCGAGAACTTTGAGCGATGAGCCTCCTCCAAGATATTCTACCTCAGTGCATCATCCTTGGGTACACACAACCTTCCTCTAAATCTGATCACACTATTGGAATCAGCTACAATGTCAGGAGTCTTGTCCAACATTTCATTCAGCTCTTCATCACCCATTTGTGCTAGCTTAACACGATCAACTAAATCATTAAAAATAACCAAATTTGCCAGTAACCCTGTTAGTTGCTCCACAGGGTTGATAGCCACCACTTCGGCTGACAAGGCCCAAAGACTAGCTAGCTGCTGACTTTTGTCCACCTTGCCCTTCCGACTCAACGTGTCTGCTACCACATTCGCTTTCCCTGGATGGTATAAGATTCGGAAGTCGTAGTCCTTCAAATGCTCTATCCACCGCCTTTGTCTAAGGTTAAGGTCATTCTAGGTGAAGATATAATTCAAACTCTGGTGGTTAGTGAAGACTTCGAACTGGGCTCCATACAAGTAGTATCTTCAAATTTTCAGGGCAAAACCACTGCTGCCAGTTCCAAGTCATGGGTTGCATAATTTTGCTCATGATTCTTCAATTAACAAGAAACATAGGTCACTAACTCCCTGCATATGGACACATCCTAAACCCAACGGGGACGCATCAATGAAGATTGCGAATCCTTCATTACCATTTGGTAGTGTCAAGACTGGTGTAGTTGTTAGACTCTTCTTTAGACACTGAAAACTCTCCTCACACTTACTACTCCATTCGAACTTAACTCCCTTCTTTGTGAGTTTTGTCATCGGCGATGCTACTAAGGAGAAGTCTTAATGAAGTTCCTGTAGTAACCCACTAAGCCAAGAAAGCTTCTAATGTCAGTGACTGACTTGGGTTGTGGCCAATCAGTGATTGCTTTCACTTTTGATGGATCCACTGCAATTTCATCCTTTGAGATAATATGACCAAGCAAGTTTACCTCCTTCAACCAGAAGTTGCATTTTGAGAACTTGGCAAATAGTTGGTTTTCTCTCAGAACTTGAAGAGTAATGGACAGGTGCTTCACATCCTCTTCTTCATTATTTGAATAAATCAGAATGTCATCTACAAACACGATAATAAACTTGTCCAAGTATGCGTGAAATACTGTGTTCATGAGTGACATAAAGGCCGCTGGTACATTTTTTAGACCAAAAGGCATGACCAGAATTTCATAATGTCCATACCGAGTTCAAAAAGTAGTTTTGTGTATATCTGACTCCTTTACTCACAATTGGTGATAACTAGACTTCAAGACTATCTTAGAAAATACTATGGCTATTTTTAGCGGATCAAACAAGTCATCAATCCTCAGTAAGGGGTACCGATTCTTGACTGTCACTTGATTGAGTTGTCAATAGTCAATACACAGTCGAAGTGATCCATCTTTCTTCTTCACAAATAGAATAGGGGCTCCCCAGGGTAAAGTACTTGGTCAGATGAAACCTACCTACAATGACTCTTCTAGTTGACTCTTTAACTCCTTAAGTTCTGCTAGAGCCATGCGGTATGGTGCTTTAGAAATTGGTGTTACACTAGGTGTTAGGTCAATGGCGACCAATAGTGCTTTCTTCTAGATAACAGGTTCTGGAAAATATTATCCACTGAAAGCGGCCACAAATTTTGCCCATGTGATGGAAGAAATCTCACATCGATGGAATGTGGCTTTTTTTCCATGGATTTCCACCAGTAAGATGCTTCCTCTTGAAGCATGCATGTTGCCAAACTTACTTGATGGCGATGGGGCACAGACAGAGCCCTAAACACTTTTTCGGTAATGTCTATCCAGCTCTCCACCTTCATTGGATAGATCCCTCCAATAAGTACCTCAGCTCTATTCTTCCTGAACTTTTCTATAGTGTAACGGTCAATGTCATCAATAGCTGGCGGTACCACTTGTCGAACTACCGGTGGCACTGGGTTTGGACACTCCCCTCGCTTGCCCGAGTCTGCTAACCCTGCCTGCCCTTGGGCACTTCCCTGAACACCGCTGGGGTGATTCTGCGACACGCTATTGAGTTTCAGGCTCCATTCCCTACTACCACTCCCGGTAACCGCTGAACAATATTTTGAACCACAGATTTTTTATTTTTTGAAGCCTGCGCCAATCCCTGTATGCCTGTCAGGATCTGGGCCAATACATTCTCTAAAACATCGAAATTTTTTCCCATCATGCTTCATTAATTTGTTCTCTTTCAGTTATGACTTAGGTTTATTAGCGAAGGAATTTGTTAATTCAAAATACAACACAGTGGGAAAAGATAATTATTGGACTTTTCCACAAGGTACTTGAGTCATAAAATGTGAGCATGTGGGAAACCGTGCTTTGATACCACCTGTAATGACCCGCCCGAACCGGACCGGGTGTTACTTAAAAATATTATTTGTTGTAAACATAACATTCCAGAACATGAATTGTAATACTGCAAATAAGTCTAGAATTTATAAATCATAAAAGTAAAACATGTTCTGATAGCATATGACAATATATAAAATAACTGTCCCACAGTCTTGGACTGTTTCTCATAGCCACAATTATAACACAAGAGGGTAAAAAGGAAGCCTAATTTATTATCGATTCCCCATATCTAAGTTGGTAAAAGAACCACCAACCACATTTTTATTCTTCAGTCCAAAGCTGCTCACCTTTGGAGGCAATTCTGCGTTTGTGATAAAACCACTAAACCACATAATTAAAATTATCATTTCAAGAGTCTTTTAGTTGTTATGAGCCTATGCCGAGCTCGATATATGCTGGGAGGGTGGCCACCCCATCCAGCTACCATCCCATGCATGCACACACATGCTACGTGGCCCACGGCCTGTAGTTACTGATATTTGCCATTGACTCACCCTCTTGGTATTACAAGTGCATAATGACCCATCTTGCACTAGGTATGGGAGTATTCAAGGCCAAAGTTTTTGAAGAAACCCCCATTCTGTTAATAGTGGTGAGATCAGTAACCATCTATGGAATTACTCCACCATCATCCATTTCTTCACCACTTGACTGCATCTCACAGCTTATTGTAGAAGGGGAAATCAATTCAGCCAAGTGTAATACCATGCAAAAATCCTATGTTTTGAAATTTGGACAGATTTAGTATATCACTTTTGAAAATTCATAACTCACAACATACAAGGATAAAAACTATTAAATTTGGAGGAATAAAACTAGACTCTCAAAGAAATACAACAAAATAAGAATATTGTCATTCAGAGTTTTGTAGTGAGAATTATGATTTTTACAAGTTGATGGATATACCAAGAAAATCCTAAATGAGATACATGGACACGGAATTTCTATTGGACAATCAGCCATGACCATATCCATGGTTTATCAAGAATAATAAAGTTATATAATGCTAAATAGATATTAGCTTGATAGAAATAAGATGTTAAACAGCCCGTTCACAAAGGCTTGATCAATCTAAACAAGAAACAAGTTATTGAGTAAACAGACAAAGGGGGAAAACTATGGTGAACAAGTCAAACACGAACGCATATGAACTAAGTATAAATCACCAATAAGGTATTAGTTAGGATAAAATATGAATTAATGCAAGGTTAAGCCCTTAACATTAACAAGTAGGGTAATCTAAATGGAGCCAAATATGTTTATAGTGATCTTTTAGAATTTCGGTTAGGGAAACTGCCTATGTTCATCATAGAGGAGGTGTTCTAGATTGTATAGGATAATTAGGAGTGTTAGTTGCTTATATGGTTAAGGGTTTAAGTAAAAAGATAAAACCTCCTTAGTATTTTTCTCATAGCTGGTTAGGGCAGTCACCCCTCCCGGCATAATTGGAGCTCAGCATATAATTATAATCACTAAAAGACTTGATAAATAACGATGTAGAGTATATTAACTTATTTTTTACCATTAAATGACTTATTTGTTTTATCACTAATGCGGTTATGTGACTGCAGGTGAGCAACTTCAAACTAATGGTTGATGGCATGGTTGGTAGTTCCCTTACCAACTGTAGTCGGAAGAATTAATAAATAAGATTAGACTTCCTATTTATATTATTTTGAATTATAATTGAGACTATGGGAAATAGTTTGGAGACTGTGGACTCTATTTTCGCGTAGTGGGTTTATTTTTTGGCATTGTTTGCATGGAACCTTCGCAAATAATATGATTTAGTTTTATGATTAATAATTTTTAAAGATGTTCAAATTTCATGGTTAATTATTCCAAATTATTTTCATACAATTATATCTCAATCATAATTGTTTACCTATTTTGCCATGTTATGATGCATGTGCATGCATTTTTATATTTATGTCCTCTCATATTTTTTAGTAACCCCCAATCGGCTAAAGCAGGTCATTACAAGTGAAGGCTATGTTGAAAGGGATAGTCTGCATGTTTTAAGTTTTCTATCAAAGTTGACTTATTAATAGTTTCTAAAGGGAATCAAATGACTAGTAGTTAACTGGTTTGATGACTTTATGTTCTAATATTGATGTTAAATGTTAGTACGATATTTTATGCATATCCTAAGCTTAAATTGAGTATTAGTTTATGCTATTAGATGATTTTAGTTTATTTACGTTAAGTTATACTCAGTTAATGAATGCCATTATTAAATAATGTATGTTATGAATGATGTTTATTTGGTTTTTCATCATGTTTAATCGAATGTAGTTTAAATATATTGTCATATTATCTTTAGTACATATATAAGTAGTGGACTATGCACCTTGAATCAGGATCTGAGCTGACAAAGTTTACTTTGTACATAAGCATAAGAGACTTTTAGATGTATGGGATGTGAAGATTCATCTATTAGGATTTTTATTTCGGTTATTTGCTAGTTCAGTACAACAAAAATAGTAGACTTTTGTTGAGAGACACTCAAATGGTTATGTAATATAAGGTTTTTTAATTTGGCTTTATATGGAAGGAATTGTTGATCAACTCAATATAATTATTCTATCGTGTTTATTATTTATCTTTATGCCTGAGGGTTATGAGATAGTAATGACTCTGATTTATGTATTATGCATGTTAGAGAATTGGGTCGTTACGTTGAGAACCGACAACTACAAAGTATTCATATTAACTTTAGGAATATTTGTCCCTAATAGAGTCCTAAATAACTTATTTTCTTGTTCCATCAAAAGTATTGATCACCATCATCGAGTATTACTACTAGTCTAAATCTTCTTTTGAGACATCTACACGAAGACAAATAAAAGGGACAGTTGTTTGTGGTATACATTAGGCAAAAGTTATTAATCTATATTATAATGGATGTGGTACTCATAGGTTATTTCAACCTGGTAAACTTCTAATTAAGTTTGACATGGAAAAACAAAGTCCCCGACCTCTGATACAAAGAATTGTGATGACCTCAATTTTCTAACATCCATAATACCTAAATCAGGGTCATTACTAGCATTACCTCAATGCACATGCATGAACATAAATAATAAATAAACAATGGAATAATTTTATTGAACCGATCGACACATGCATCCATATAAATCAAAATTAAAAATCCATACTTACATTACATAACTATTTCAGTACCTCTCAACAAAAGTTTATTATTTTGTTGTAGAAAACATACAAATAATAGAAATAAAATCCTAATAGTTAAGTTGCAAAACCCGGGCTTTTCGTCCGATGGTTTTAGTTTCGGTTCGGTAGTAACCCGGATCAAGTTGCTTGCCCAACCCTTCTGCCACGTATTTATGTATGGCATGTAGGTATGTATGTATAAGTTGCCCTGGCTTTAGCTCCTTGAGCTTTGTTACCCCCATCGGACACTATGTGCCCAACCTTTTTTATGTTTTGGTTTGGTAGAGTTAAGTCTTGTTAGACCTTAGGTCTGAGCCTCTCGTGTGTCTATTTATTGTTCATGTGTTGTGGTTGTGTTTATTTCGTGTGTTTCTGGTGGAAACACCTAAATGATGCAAATAAGGACCGGACGCAAAAGACGTCATGCCAATGCACTCGCACCCAAAGAAAGTTTGAATTTAATGTTCAAATTCAGACCACGGATGCCAAGATGCTATCAAACCACCGTTACGCCCATGGCTTGCCTTTTTGGAAATTTTTTTCCGTGCTGTATTTATTTATTTATTTTATAAACCACTAAATCATTTCCCGCTTTTTTGTTTTTAAAACTCAAATTCCATCAAACCACTTTAGGTCTGGCACCCATGCTTATGACATCGCCAAGCCAACCACCCTCTCTTTTTTTATATAAAACCTCAACCATCCTCACCTTTTCACTCCAACCGATCCCCCATTATACATCCTCAACATCACTCTCCGTCTCCCAGCCTTCTTCTCCACTCTTTGAGCTCTCTCTAGTCTTCTCTGGCCTTCCAAAATGTTTTTTTTCAAAGGTTGAAGGACTTGGAGTGGGAAAACTCCAAGTGACCTCCCCATGAACTATTAAAGGTATGTTCTTTCCCTAGTTTTTATTGATGCTTCTTGTTTGGGTTGTTGTTTAGTTTATGGATGATGTTGTTTACATTTGTCTTCAATTTTTCCCTTGTAGATACACCTCTTAAAGAATTTTGAGAGGTAGTTTCATGTCATATTCATTCGAAGATAAATAGGTAGGACTTTTGCATCATCTGTGTATTGCCCAACTTAAAGTGCAACGTAATGGACTAAGTCATCACTTCAAAGTGGTTAACTAAATTAAAAATGTATAGTTCATTCTCACTTATAAACAAGAACTTACCCCAGGAGGTAAGTTCACCCAAGTTAGAAAATTTTGTCCCCGAAATTCCTACATTGGGCTCGTAGCTAGCCCCAGCTCACGACCTTCTTTGGGCCATGACCACCAGCCTAGCCAAAGGCCTAAGTACAACTCACCATCTAACACGGAACCAAGAAGCTCTGATGTAAAACTCAAACTTTGGGTTAGGTTTTACCAGATTGTAGTTTTCCTAGTTCGGGTCTATATCAAGTTGGTTTGAACGAGCTTGAGCCAGATTAATATTCAGACTATGAGTATGGGCCCAGATGACCATATGAGCATGTTGTAGTGGCTGAGTATACCCAACATGTAGGTGATAAGAGCATGAGTTATCAGTGTATACGCAAGGTATATAGATGATTTCTATGAGTTACTAAGGATTTTAGGCCGTTGAAACCTTTAGTATCCATTTGCGATTTTTTAGCTATTTCATTTGCATGTAGCATAGGAATTTCGGATCAATAGATTGTTCCCCTATGGGCCCAACTCCCATTTAGCATTCTTGCCTCAATTCTTGTCTATAGAGTGACTTTTAGGACTTGAATTAGTTTTGACTTTGGACAGTCTCGATCCGAACTTTCCGTCCATATGTATATTGCACATACCGATAGGTGGGCCCCACTAGGCCATGAGTTGTTGAATGTCCCGATCGTGCCATGTGGCAAGATCTAAGCCGTACACTCAGCCTTTATCTTCACCTATTTATTTGCATAGAGATTTCTAATGATTTTCAAAGTTACACCCTAGCACCGCCGACACTTCGACTAGCCACCAGCGAGTCTCTGCCTCGCCCCAGCCACCGGACCAGTACCACCATGACCGCCACGTAATCGGCTTTCTATCTAAACCGATCATGACTACCGGCATTGCCGCACTCGCCGCTACTAACAGAGTTTTTAAAGCGGGTTTCCTCTGTCGTTGCCTCCGTTCGAGCAATTTTTTGGCGCCACTGAGCCACCTCCAGTTAATCCGACCACCCCACAGCTACATCTTGCCGAGAGCTCTATTTTGAGACAACCCATGACCACCACCATGACTGCAATTGCCACCAGCGATGTTGCCACACCCAGTGGCAATACCACTTTCTCACTGGCCATCTAGTGGTTGGACTCCACCAATCATCACCACTAGTGTGAGATCCCTCAACTTAATCCCACATCTAATACCTACTAAGAGAAGATCTTGTTTATAAGTGAGAATGGACTAGACATCTTTAACTTGGGTTAACCATTTTAAAGAAATAACTTAAGCCCATTAGTTTGCACTTTAGGCTGGGTCGTTACAGGTGGTATCAGAGCACGGTTTCCCACAAGCTTATACTTTATGACTAAAGTACCTTGTTGAAAAGTCTTGTAATTATCTTTTCCCAATGTTTTATGTTATTAATTAACAAATTCATTCGCTAATAAACCTAGGTCATAACTGAAAAAAGAACATATTAGTGAACCATGGTGGGAAAAATTTTTGACATTTCAGTTAGTAGGCACTCATAGACAGTCAAACCGATCTACTCACTCAAATTCGAATACAGAGAATGTATTGGCCCAGATCCTGACGACTATATAGAGATTGGCGTAGGCTTTCAGAAAATACAAATTTTGTGGTTCAAAATATTGTTCAGTGGTTACCAAGAGTGGTAGCATGGAATGGAGCCTCAAACTCAGCAACGAGTCCCAGCATCACCCCAGACGGTGGTCAAGGGAGTGCCCATGGGTGGGCAAGGTTAGCAGACCCGGGTGAGTGAGGGAGCTTCCAAACCTAGTGCCACTGGTAGTCCGACAAGTGTTGCCACCAACTATTGATGATAGTGACCATTACACTGTGGAAAAGTTCAGGAAGCATGGAGTTGAGGTATTTATTGTTGGGATCAATCCAATAAAGGCAGAGAGCTGGATAGACATTACCAAAAAATGTTTAGGGCTCTGTCTATGCCCTACTGCCATCAAGTGAGGTTGGCAACATGCATGCTTCAGGAGGAAGCATCTTACTGGTGGAAATCCATGGGAAAAAACCACATTCTATCGACATGAGATTTCTTCCATCACGTGGGCGGAATTTGTAGCAGCTTTCAATGGATAATATTTTCTAGAGCCCGTTGTCAGCAATAAGCACTAGAGTTCATAGTTGTCCATGATTCCTGTGGTAGCAGAGTTTCTCGATGTATTCCCAGATGAACTTTCAGGGTTACCTCCTAAGCGGGCAGTGGAGTTCGCCATGACCTAGCACTGGAGTAACACCAATTTCTAAAGCACCATACCACATGGCTCCTACAGAACTCAAGGAGTTAAAGAGTCAACTAGAAGAGTTGTTGCAGGTAGGTTTCATCCGACCAAGTACTTCACCCTGAGAGCCCTTGTTTTTGTGAATAAGAAAGATGGATCACTTCGGCTGTGTATTGACTATCGACAGCCCAATCAGGTGACGGTCAAGAATCGATACCCCTTACTGAGGATTGATGACTTGTTTGATCAGCTAAAAATAGCCAGACTATTTTCTAAGATAGACTTGCGGTGGTCTGGTTATCACCAGTTACGAGTAAAAGAGTTAGACATACAGAAAATAGCTTTCCGAACTCAGTATGGATATTATGAGTTCTGTTCGTCAAGCTCTCATAGTGTTACTTCTGGTTGAAGGAGGTAAACTTCCTTGGTCATATTATAGCAAAGGCCAGAGTTGTAGTGGATCCATCAAAAGTAAAAGCAGTCACTGATTGGCTACAACCCAAGTCAGTCACTGACATCGAAGCTTTCTTGGTTTAGCGGTTTACCACAGAAAATTCATTAAAGACTTCTCTGTAGTAGCATCGCCGATGACCAAACTCACAAGGAAGGAGTGAAGTACGAATGGAGTAGTAAGTGTGAGGAGAGTTTCCAGTCTCTGAAGAAGAGTCTAACAACTGCTCTAGTCTAGACACTGCCAAATGGTAATAAAGGATTCGTAGTCTTCAGTGATGCGCCCCTGTTGGGTTTAGGATGTGTCCTTATACAAGGAGGTAAAGTGGTGACTTATGCCTCTCGTTAATTGAAGATTCATGAGCAAAATTATGCAACCCATGACTTGAAACTGGCAGCAGTGGTTTTTGCCCTGAAAATTTGGAGACACTACTTGTATGGATCCCAGTTCGAAGTCTTCACTGACCACTAGATTTTGAAGTATATCTTCACCCAGAATGACCTTAACCTTCGACAGAGGTGGTGGATAGAGTATTTGAAGGACTACGACTTCCAAATCTTATACCACCTAGGGAAAGCGAATGTGGTAGCAGACGTGTTGAGTCGGAAGGGCAAGGTGGACAAAGGTTATCAACTAGCTAGACTTTGGGTTATGTTAGCAAAAGTAGTGGCTATCAACCATGTGGAGCAACTAACAGGGCTAATGGCAAATTTGGTTATTTCCAACGATTTAATTGATCGTGTTAAGCTAGCACAAATTGGTGATGAGGAGCTGAATGAAGTGATGGACAAGACTCCTAACATTGTAGCTGATTCCAATAGTATGATCAGATTTAGAGAAAGGTCGTGTGTACCCTAGAGGCAGAATATCTTGGAGGAGGCTCATCGCTCAAAGTTCTTGATACACCCTGGAGTTACTAAAATGTATTAAGATTTAAAGCGAACCTACTGGTGGATTGGGATGAAGAGGGATGCTGTGGATTTTGTCTCCAAGTGCCAGACTTGCCAACAGATCAAAGCCCAACATCAACTACCTGGAGGACTATTGCAACCTTTAGAAATACCAACTTGAAAATGGGAGTGTGTCACATGCAATTGTATTGCAAAGCTCGCAAGGACTCAGAAGAAGCATGGCTCCATATGGGTAGTTGTGGACCTACTAACTAAGGTAGCTCACTTCATCCCCACGAAATCAATGAGGACTGCGGAATACCTGGCAAGATTGTATGTCGAAAATATTATCCAGTTGCATGGGATTCCAAAGGAGATAGTGTCCGACCGAGATCCCCTATTCACCTCACATTTCTAGGAAGCTTTCCAAAAAGCCATGGGGACCCAAATCAAGCTGAGTACAATATATCATCCCCAAACTAATGGTCAGAGTGAGAGGACTATTCAAACTTTGGAAGATTTGTTATGAGCGTGCATTCTTGATTGGGGCGGTGACTGGGAAAAACACTTAGCCTTGGCTAAATTTACCAACAATAATTCTTACTAAGCCAGTATAGGGATGGCACCATTTGAAGCCTTATATAGTAGGCGCTGCAGGTCTCCATCGTGCTTGCTGGAGTCTACCGAAGTAGTTATGGCCAGGCCAAAGATGGTGAGGGAGGCAACTAAAAAGGTGAAACTCATTCAGCAAAGGCTTAAGGCCACCCAGGATCGAGAGAAGAGTTATACTGATACTCGAAGGAGGGACCTAGAGTTCCAAGTTGGGGAATTTGTGTACCTGAAGGCATCTCCTAGGAAGGGGGTGATCAGATTTAGAACATTAGGGAAGTTGAAGCCAAGATTCATAGGACCATTCCCAATCCTGTATCGAGTTGGAAATTATGCATATAGACTAGCATTGCCACCAAGCCTATTTGGACTACACAATGTTTTCTATGTATCAATACTAAAGAAATATGTACGAGATGAAGATCATATAATCACAAATTTTGAAGACTTAGAGCTACGATAAAATTTAGCCTAGAGGAAAAGCTAATTTGCATCCTACCAAGAGAAAGAAAGACACTCAGGAAGAAGGAAATTCCTTTGGTAAAAGTATTGTGGAAAAAGAACTCAAGGGTTAGAGGAAATAACATGGGAGACTGAACAAGAAATGGCAAGGAAATACCTTAGCCTATTCGTGGCATAAAATTCTTATAATTGTAGTAGCTTGAACTGATCCCAAAGATAAAATTAATCATTATTGTTCTGTTGCCCATTATGATATTTTGGGGATAAAATATTTCTAAGTTGGAGAGATTGTAAAGACTGTGAATATATATATATATATATATATATATATATATATATATATTTGACTCGGTCGAGGAAGGATCGAGTGTTGGAGAAAGTATTATTATTATTATATTTTCTACCCGGTTAAATGAAATACGGGTGTTGGGGTGTTTTCCCATACCCTAGCCGTCATTTTCATTTTATGTTTTTGAGGGGGTGTCATCCTCACCCTAGCCACCTACTCTCATCTTCTTCTCCTCTTCTGGAGCCGGCTTCTTCCTTGCTTTGGTATCCTTCCTATCACCCTACTCTTAGTTTTCATGCATTTCATGATAGCCATGCTAATTTCTGCTGCTTCATCAATTCATGATCGTCATGTAAAATTCTGCTGCTTCATCAACTCATGATCGTCATGTAAAAGTTCCGTTGTTTCATCAATTCATGGTCCTTTTGTTTTGTTGTTGTTGCATCAACGTCCTATGCTATGTAAATCGTTGGGTTAGGATAATTGAGTTGCAATCTCTAGCGTCTTATGAGTTCTATACATCCATACCAGTTTGCTGGCCAATGCTCACGTCGTCCATGCTCACAGCGCTTGGCCTTGATGTTGGGTTGTCGTGCGAGGTGAAGGGAAGTGTTCCCGGCGATGTTGCTGGCCAGGCTTCATGGGCCACCTTGGTGCAGGGCGGTGTCGCCTTGGATAGCTGCTCTAAAGCAAGAACTTGAGGCTTCCTCGCTTGCTGTTTTTATTTTGTTGTTGACGCTGTATTGGGGTGCTCAATAGGGTTGTTGAATTGGATTGTTGGGGAAGCAGTTAGTGAAGGTTGTGACCTGTTTTGGTGCCAAAGATGAAGGTAGGAGAAGAGAAGAGCGTCGGGGAAGAAGAAGATGGCAAATTTGTAAATAATGCTTGATTTGATATGACTCGAATTAAAATTAATATTAACTCATAATAAATCCTTAAAAACTATAATTTTAATGGTTATGGGTTACAATTGCTAAACTAATTAATTATTGTACGAAATTGCCATAAATAGTAAAAATACGGTAATGATAAACTATTAAATTTCATCAGACGGTTATAAGTGATTAATGAAATAAAAATTACACCTTTACCATATTAAATTTAATACTAGGTAAATAAAGTGATTATTTTAATAACGAGTTAGTAAGGTAGAAAATAGGTTATTAAACTATAATCGTGTAAAAATCACAAGCATTAAACCTAAATGTCATAACGAAAATAAATAAAGTTCAAACCTTTATTGAGTTGAATAATTTAAAATAATTGTATTAGTAATATCTTTGAATTAGGATAACAAAAATCATTTTAAATAATTTAATTGAGCGACTTAATTAATTTAAGTTACTATTAATACAAGTTTCCCACAAGCTCAGCTTAATGGTTTTATCACTAACGCAGAATTGCCTCCGTAGGTGAGCAGCTTTGGACTGAGGACTAACAGTGTGGTTGGTGGATCTCTTACTAGCCATGGTTTGGTGAATTGATAATAAATTAGACCTCATTTTATTCTCTTGTGTTATAAGTGTGGCTATAGGAAACAGTCAGAGATTGTTGGACTTTATTTTTATGTATTGTCACATGCTATTAGAACATGATTTACGGTAACTTGCGGTAGCAATCGGTAGTGGAGTGGCCAATGATGCTCCATGAAAATAGAGTAGGACAGCAACAGTGACATTGAATAGGGTAGGAGGAGGATGAAGGTGGAGAAGAAAGGAGGAGATGTTGGGCAACGACGGCACTAGTTGGCGGCAAGGTCAATGGCAGTGAGGGTTGTTAGTGGTGGTCTAAAATAAGGGAAAAGTTGTGGTTTGTCGTCTTGGGAGAAATGGGGAAAAGGGGTGCGAGGGTAGTTTTGTAAATCAAACTTGACTCGGTCCCTAGAATCAATAATAATACATAAATTCCAAAAATACAAAATAAATTATAATAAAATAATCAAGTCCTAACTCGAATGACATCCTCTAAGCTTACTAACCGGCAAAAAAATAATAAATAACGCATCCTAACGCAATAACAACCTAAATCTAATTCTACACTCCTTTAAAAATAAAAAAAATGGCATACTCTCATATACTCTGATAACTCATTTTGCTACTACCTAACTGATGTTTTGATCATATACTTAGGTACACATGACCCTTATGGCTCATAATACACTATCAGCATTGGCTCAACACGTGTGTTCTAAAACTGACTCGACTAAAAATAACAATCGAACTAAGTAGTTCCGACTAGAAAACTCTATCTTAGGTTATGTGTAACACCCCAATTTGGCCCAAAGGAACGGACCAAATCGTAACATTATAATTTGGAAGCTACTCATTAGTCTATCGTGTACAGACTTTATGACAGCGGATCTCAACCCTCCGTGGAGGCTTAAGACGGACACCAAGTTTGGTTTTCATAAAATTCGTGCAGAGTTCATATTACAAAGGCAGATCTTAGACTTAAAGGATTCTTATATGAACACCCCTAGTCATAACAGAGTTAGAACCATCTGGACGACTATGAGCGGTGACTTTAAAAATGTGATAATCACTCCCAACTGTAGAAGAAGTACACCCCCACTACAATTTTGAGGTTGCATGATGTTGCGTTTATCATATTTTTACTACTTAGTTCAATTGATTGGCTTAGGTCTTCTTATTAGTTACATGAAGATGATGCACGTATTTAAACAAGGGTCATGGTTGCCTATTCCATATACCCTACGCGAGTAATAATTAAAACATCAAAAAGTTATACAACATCATCGAGTATCGGGCATCAAACCTTAATACCCAAACTTCACGTGGGTCTTCAAGTAGTGTGAACCGTAAGCTCCCCCACCCACGTTACTCTAACACACAAACAGCTGTAGCCAAATATGTTTCGTGTACCTGACTTGGCTCCTCATCATGTTCTAAGACTCTAGGGCTTATGTACCTTGCAGACAATGATTAGCCTTGCCCCAAAATATTATAACTCTATAGTGGAATATAATAATATAAAGTTAAAACATGCTACCACAACCATCATAGTATATATCTTAATCGTACAAGGTTCACATAGTTTGGGCATATGCCCATCTATAGTCATACACAAAATACATGGTTCAAAGCAAACAAAATAACACAGGGCTTTAGCCACCACCGCCACTAAGCCGTCTGATCCATGCACCTAAGTTAGCCAATACCAGGGAACCTCACCTACATATAATAGAAAACTACGTCAGTAATCAAATGAATTTGATTACCTGTCCGAATAACTACTGGTTAAATATCAAACTGGCAAATGGGTATTCCATTACCCACAGAAACTTAAGAAATTTCAAAATTGTCTCACACTGGGCAGTAAGCAAATATACTTAAACAAGTGTTGGATTGCATGCACGGCTAATATTCATATTTATATATACAACACTTACGCCCTCACGTCCTCCATATTACACCCGCCACGGTACTCGAGTGGCAAAAGGAACAATTAACTTAGTGCCTCAAATTTCAAAAATATGTTGTATTAGCTGTACCTTCATACACCGCACTACCTCAAGTATTAGTGTGGTCCATATATATCTTCGTACCGCTTACTCTTTTATTCGTGAAATCTATAAAAATGTGTGTACTTATATAATAGGTTTAGGGAAGAGGCATATATCATATATTTATAGAGTTTCAGTTTGAAAACTAACAAGAGGTCTCATCCTTTTAGTTTTATTAAACATGTGTAGAAAATATTGCTAAACAGCCCAATATTGAAGAGATCTGATAAAATGCCGTCGATGTCATCCTATATGTAAAATACTGTTAAACTCGACATGCATGGATTAAAGCAGAGATCAAGTAAAAGAGATTCCTACGGACCTAGTCAAGTAGAACCCCATATTATAGTCAGTGAGTTCATTTGCCATGGAGATGGAACTGAATAAGAATCGGGCCATATCTGCACGTAAAATAAGGCAAAACCTTCATACAAGCTCAACACTTAACATTACTTAATTATGGTAGACAATTGCTAACTTGGTTGCTCTTGGCAAATAACACCGTAGCAAATATGAAAGCAATGTAGAATCGGACTACGTTTCCCACATCTGATCCCCCTATTCAATCATAACCTTCAACTTTTTCAAAATTTTATTGGTAGTCATTTGTTCCTTTCCAGATAGGTCATTCTCTAATGTTGATGTACACTTTCCTTTGAATCTTGGAATAGGGGTGCCCCACTTTTTAACCGTGCCAAGTTGACAACATCATTTACAATGAAAGGGATTAGGATGTCCCCCACTTTGAAAGAACTTTTTTTGTCCACCCATCTCTCAATCAATTGATGGACAACAACTGTTTAAAATTACATGTCATGCATCTCCACAAACTCCATAAATGGAGTTCTCCTCAGCATTTCTTTATATGCTTCGGTAAAGTTCAACACACGCAAATCAACCATTCTTGTTCGCTTGAAACATGTGTTAGATGTGGTGTCCAACTCCTTTACTTGTAAGAGAGCACAAACAACTGTGTATGGACTTCATATTATTTTTTCTTATCATAAATAATATTCATCCCCTCTGCACCTAATCACCTATGGGCTAGCCACATTCACCCCAATATTAATTAGCATCTACAAAACCATAGTTCCTCATCTAATTGATGAATATAAAACCAAATAAAAGCCATCCGCCAATAAAACATAAATGTTTTCCTGCCATAGCAGTTCAACTATTAGTTGAATTTTTTTCCCCCACACCTCCCTAATAAAACACTTGCAGGAAAAAAACCTAATTATACCTTCTTTTGTCTTAAACGGGTCACCATTGTTCTCTTCCTCTATGCTTTTCCTTGTGAGAATTTATTCACAACTGCAAAAGACAAAGACATCTACTAGACGAGCAAACCAACTTATTTCAATATAATTTTACATTTCGTACTATAAAAAAATTCAAAATAATTCCAAATATTAATAACACATGTAGAAAATTATAACTTTTACATAATATTAGCTCTAAAAATAATTACAAATTGATGAACATATTATGCCACAAAGAGCACAAATCAACCGGAACAACTCTCTAATATTGCTAACAAATGGGAACATAGTACTACCTATACTCATATTTTAATACAAAAACAATTGTTTCACTATAAACCCACAACATAACAAATAAATGGGGAAGAAAGGATATATTTTTTAAAGAATTAAAAAAAACATGACATTGTTTTGAAGGGCATAAACGAGAGCACACAAAAACAACCAAAGTGGCCACCAGGGATGCCTTTGTAAGTCGCTTTCAAAGTCAAATCATCATTCACTGGCATCATCGATATCTCCATTCTTTGTCATTTGAATTCACCAATGTTACTATTGTACACCGCTTTCGAGGACGTGTCATTGTTACGTCAAGATCTCTATCAATCCTTGCCTCCCACCACCCGCTCTCAAGCGATCGTCCCCAAACAGCTTTTAACGTTGCCTCGGGTCTTTCAAAACTACTCTCTTTCCTTATTTTTTTAACCCAAGTTTTTTTAATCAATTCAAATTTTATTGACCCAACCCCTCAACCCACCAACCGGAACATGAGGGGACCGACTAAGTTTCAAATTTCTTTCCCCTTTATCGGTAATTTTGTATAACTCTCCCACCACCAATATTATCAATAAATTCTTCCTTTTCTCATAAAAAACTCTTTTAAAAATAATTACATGTACCAAACTATATTATAAGCTTTGTTACTTTTAGTAATTCTAACAAATAGAAAGTTTGATAAATTTTTAATATATTTTATATAAAATTTTCTATCGCATTTAAACACCCCCATAAACCCTCCAGTGGATAGACATGTATGTATAGCTGATATACATGCATCTAAGGACGTTAAGTTATCTTAAGTAGGATTTATTAAAACAAACAATGGACAATTTGTGGACTCAAACTCTTGAACTTATCTATATATATATGCTATAATTTTTAATATTATATATACATTTAACTCAACCAGAGGCGGACCCGGGCGGGGCTGGATCGCAAGAGCCCAGAGGCGGCAAGGGAGTGGACGGATAGGGAGAGGGGCGAGCGGATGCGGCAACGGGATGAGAAGCTGAGGGCCGAGTTCGGGTGCCGGCAGTGGTCGCAGTGGCAGGTCTGGCGGGTGGTGGGCGATTTTCGAAAGGCGTAGGTGGCGTTGGCGCAGTGGGAGAACCGAGTGGGGGTGGAGTTGGTTGATGGTGAAGGGAGGAGAAGGGTGGGAATGGTGGTGACGAAGAGGAAGAAGAAGAAGAAGAAATTATCACAGAGGAGGTAGTAACTTTGTTTTTGTATCACTTTCTCTTGCCTTTTATGTATTTTGTTCCACATATATTGCTGCATGATGAGCTTCTTCTTCTTCTTCTTCTACCAGAAAGAAATCATATCATAACTCAAATTTCAAAAGTATAAGTTTTTATCTTCATTTTGCCTCATAGGGGAAGTTGATATTGTTTACTATCTTGATCTGCATCACTTCTTGTTGTTAATTTTGTTTTCTTTCATAAATTGCTGCATTGTGAGCTTCTTCTTCCATGGGAATTGATCAAAAGGAGAAATCATGTCTAACATTCAAATGATGGAAAATTTCATTTTCTAGACAAGTACATTTTGTGCTCTTTCTAGTACCATTCTATTTTACCTCGCATTTAGTCAATCAAATCTCTTTACAACAGCACTTCAAGCTATGTAGTTGATCTCTAATTATGTTAAACTATGTCTTGCTGCATGATGGGCTATGTTTTGTTAATAGTACAGTACCTCCCTTATGTCTTTTGATGTCTGTTTTCAAATTGTTTGGTGTTGATTCCGATTAGTGTATATTGCTATTTTACCCAATGCTGAACTTATTTTCCTTTTTTACATTCTCCTTTGTGATCTTTCAACAAATTATTGTACTATAGTGTGGCTGTTCTAGAAGTACCAAATGCACTTAAACCTTTTATGGAAAAACTCCCAATGGTAAATAGTTGGGTGGATAATTTAGTGGTAAAGTGTGATATGACAAGAGAGTGTTACTTTGGCCCGGAGTTTTGTTTTACCTTCTGTGAGACAATTGTTGGAAAGCAAGAAATGTCTGATATGGCTATGATTCTGTGGACGTTTCTTCTCATTTTGACAGTAGAAGAGTGCATTTTCTTGTGCTTTGCTTTATAGAAGATATGGAAGGTTAGCAGGAATGCAGAAATGGAGAGCATGGTACATGGCAAATATACCCTTAGATGAAAGAACACGCTACTGGTGATGGCCACTGTTCAGTAATTTAACATTGAATTTTCTGGGAATGGCCTCAATGGTAGGGATTTTATATTTCCATGTTCCGTCTATAACAATCATGCCATCTGAGTTCGCCAGGTGCTCTTCAAACATGAAGAAACCTAGTTCTTGCACAAAAGCTCCTTCAACCTGCAAGATATTTATTTAATCACAATTTTTTGTCAATCACTCAAAGGTAATTTTCTGTACACACTTCTACATTTGGATTTGAACATTTACCAAAAACACCGGTATGGATTATCATCAAATGCACAACCAGATATTTAGAGATTGTAATTTTGAGATTGTTTAGAATGACGGGGTTGCATGGGGTATTGGCAAAGATTGGCCTCCTAAAAATTTGTTTTTCAGCCTTATTGGGCTTTTATTTGTTTGTACTAAACACTTCAATTAGTTCACAATAATTTTTAAATGTTTAAAGTGAAAGTAGAGTAGATTTATAATGCAATCACCACACATCTGGTGTTTACGTTAAACTTGTGTCGATCTTTAGCTCAAAAGTGGTAGAACATTAAAGAAATTCTTGAAGGATGGTGGTTCAAATCTATAAAGATTCTACTTAGTCAATATTTAATAAAAATTTGAGATGTTAAAATTATATTAATAGACAAAAAAAGGTATGATATATCATGATTGTGTTTCAAGTGACATAGATATGATATCAAAATTAATATAACTAAGATAAAAAATTATCATCGTAAGCACATTACAAAAGATTACAATCCTCATTCCCTCCACAAAATGCACAAAAAGGACAATGAAAATGTTTCCTAACATCTGCTACCATATATCATGTGACCCCCAAAATTCCTATTATATGGAATGATTGTTATAATTTCTATAAAGATTTTTACATGTTATAGAATAATGACATCTCTCGTTGCAAAGACTACACATCTTTTTTTTATTGAGCTTGGGAAGCTTAAAATCTTGCCTTCAATCTTTAAGTATTCTTGGGATGACCTTTAGTACACAACAGAAAGGGGCCACTATTAGATTATTTTCAATAACATGCAAATATACACGGTCGAAACAAGTAGTATGATGATAAATTAGAGTATCGTTCTCAAAGAAAGATGAATTTCCTTAAATTAATTAAAGAAAATAAAATTAAGAGCAAAACAGAAATAATTAACTTAACGGAATCGTAAATACTAACTTAAATAAAAAGCAAAGTTAAATTTATAAAACTCGTTCTAGAGTTTTATTTCCCTTAATATGAATTTAATCTTCATCATATCTTACTCTTATCTTTTATTCCTTCGGATTGTCGATCTAGGATAATTATATGACATGGTGGCTCCCGCTCCTTCATGCTTCTATTATTTTGCCTCAATTTCTACCTCCCGGTGATAATTGATTAATCAACAAAATAACGCATTAAGAATTGCCTTACAACCGCATACGCTGTTGTGTATCTTCCGACCACAACGACAAACAAGTCAAAAGACTCGTCGTATGATGAACTACCAATGACTAATCTAATTAATTTCTCCCGAAATCTAATTAAACCTCATGATATAAGAAATAGGTGATCAATCTATTCTTAGCATTAAGAATATGATAATTCAAACATTCCGATTGAATAAAAGAGTAAAAGCTTGAAATAAATTCAATTAAATCATGTTAAGTTCCATTCTTCTCTAGAACGAAAATTAGAGACTACTCTATAATAAAAATAGAAAACATTATAAAGAAGAAACTAATTTTTATTATAAAAGAGAAATAAATTACAAAAATTAAAACTACTACTTTCACTACACTCCGAAGTCAAGAGATGAGATATGATCAACAACAAATGACCACCCCTTTATATAGAAGTGGAGATATAAGAATTCGAAGAGGGTGTTCACAAATCGACATAGTCTAATTAATTATAATGTCCCTTCAAGTTTCCAACTGTTCGACTCCATTGAACACCATACATTGTAGCCATCGGGTGGGGCCAAATATCATGACCAATCAATTCCAAAGCTTAATTTATTCATCTTTTTCTGCATTGAAACATCAAAATTAAGCATATTAATAAAATATTAACTAAAAAATAAAGTAAAATATTACTTAATTAATAATGTTTATACCCGAGAAGTACAAAATCATATTGAAAACATGGGGAAATATTATATATTTTAAACACTTAACACACCCCCAAACTTAAACTTTTACGCGTCCCGAGCAAAAATATCATAACAGAGAAAATTTTACTACACAAAAATACTTAGTCCCCATTATGTTCTCATATGATTCTCAATCAAACCCTCAAGAGTCAACAAGATGTCAATCAAATCAGAAATTCCCTTTCATCAATTACATCCAAAAGAGAGCTCTTTGTGTATGTGTGATAGTCCACTGGCTTATCATTCTGATCTGCAACCAAGAGAATACAATCAAGCACATGCTTAAATATGTTCACCTTTCGCTCCCATCTCCACTAATGTAGGCAATGCCAATTTAATGGAATCAATAGGTCTTTATAGGTTGTAACGAGGCCAGGGGCTAGGGACCAAAAATCGAATAAATAAGATAGAAAAATCAAAGGCTAATATGCACCCTAGAATTAAAAATCCTTTCTAAATCCTGACATACATGTACAACAAATCCCCAAGCAATATGATACAAACTTCCTTAAATGTAGTATCGAATTGACCCAATATATGAACTAACTTTGCTTTGATTTTCCATTGACTACCTACTACTTTTTCTTTTTTCTCTTTTCTTTCAAACAAGTGGAAGACTATTGCTTCATCTTGTGTTTACTGGTGGAGGATCATTGCCTCATCTTTTTTAATTTTTTTTCAATTTCTTCTTCTTCTCTCTCTTTTTTTTTACAAAGCAAAGTACGAATAAAATCCACATTATCTTTTTAATCACCGCTCTATGACAAGAAATGCCTTCCCTCTATACTATTCAAAGTTTCATCCCTGTTAGAATTTAGAATGAATTCAAAACACTAGGGTGCTAGGACTCAAACAGCAAGATATATTTTCAATAAAAAGGCCAAGGCTAAAATAAGGGTAATCAAACAAATATGTATAATAAAGGCCATGAAATTGTGTACAAAGGATAATTTATATTAGGTAGGCTTGAAGAAAGGCCCAGACTCATCAAAAGAAATGCCTATATCATTTTCCATCAACATGGCAAACCAAATATTTCGCCTCGAAAGTCGCTAGGGCAAATTCTAAAAGTCATGACCATCATGTACAATCCTTATTGCAAAACATTCATTGAAATCATCTAAACCAAAGGATTGTGAAAATATTATAAAGTAGAGAACCAACTCTCGACTGCAATCTTTTACTCAGTTCATCCCTCATATCAATTAATCAAGTTTTCCCAAGAAAGGTAAGACTAATTCACATGTATCTATCATTGAACCAAGAGACTAAAATACTATTGCATAATAAAATTTTTACACTAAACTATACTATATATATATGTATATCTAAATCTAAACATGAGTCAAGCATGAACAATATGCACAAAATTAAGGCATCACCCCCAAACTTAAACTAAACATTGTCCTCAAAAATAAAAATAAAGAAAAAGAAGTGAAAGAGAACTCCCTCATTTCAATTAGTTGGTGGATGATTATCATGAATAACTGAATTTGGACTTGACCCATGCTTCATTGACTTTAAATGATCGATCTCCTTGTTCAGTCTTAATTTCAATTGCACCATATGGAAAAAACTTCTGTCCAGGAGAAAATGACCAGCAACCACACTAGATGTCATGTTTGTCTGCTATAGTCCAAGCAATAGCTGACTTGTGATCTTTTAATATTCTAATCAGCTTCTCTTTCTGCAATATAGTTAGCTCTGAAGATATAATAATAGGAAGAGTGTCATCAAGCCCTAAGAAAATATACCTGAGATGTTTTGGAAGTTGCTTTAGCTCTAAAATAAGTGGTACTTCAATTGATGGCAGCAATTTGTGGAATGGTAGATCTGAGGTTTCCATAACTTTGAATCGTTGAGGCAAAATTGGTTGTGAATCTAATACTTTAACCATCTCATCCACATCAATATCTTCTTCACAAAGAGAATTTATGGATTTATGTAATGAATTACTAAACTGATCCCCTTTGCATCCGAGTAAGCTAACCAATGTATTGAGTTCATTTTCGTTATTTGGTTTTTCATCTTTTTCCTTAACTTCATTGGGCTGAACTGGTTCCTGTAAAGTAATACCACTCTGGGTTGTTATAGCTTTGCAATGCTCTTGACCATCATTCCTTGGTTGTTCTGGTTGGCTAGGAAGTACACCCTTGGGTCGCTCACTTGGTTCCTTGTTTAATTGCACCATAACTTGTTGCATAAACTGTTGTTGTTGTTGCTGCTGATTCTGCATAAATTGTTGCATAGTTTGTTGCATGGTTTGTTGCATAGTTTGTTGCATGGAATTGAACATTTGGACCAAATCTGGTTGTTGTTGTTGCTGAAAAGAAAGTGAAGGGGGTTGATAATGTTGTGATGGTGGTGGTGGATTATTGGGAACAGCAACCGATTGTGAAGAATTATTCCATGAAAAATTGGGGTTATTGCACCAGCCCGCATTGTAGGTGTTGGAATAGGGATTGTTGTTCCAAATAAAGTTGCCTACGTAATTAACTTGATCTGTTGCACATTGACCTGTAAAATGTCCTTGTCCACACCATTCACACCTTGGTTCTACAGCCTTAACCTGTCTCTGTATATTAAGAATTTGAACTTCATTAGTTAAAGCACTGACCTGAGCAGATAAAGCAGTAAGTGCATCTAATTCTAAAACTCCGGTAGTCCTCCATGAATGCATGGCTTCTTCCTCTATTGGTTCTTGTGCTCTTCTTCCAGCGGCACACAAGTTTCTCAAAGTCCTTTCAATCTTTGAATCACAAGAAGACAAGGGTGACCGTACTAATAAACAAATGATAATAAATAATAGCAAGGAAGAAGACAATGATATAGTTTATTTTTTCTTTTTCTTTTTTCTTTTAAAAAATAATCAGACACTAAAATCTAAAAAGAAAAGAAAAACACTCAAAATTCTAATCCTAAATTAATTAAGAAAATTCGATCTCCCCGGCAACGGCGCCAAAAACTTGTTAGACTATTTTCAATAACATGCAAGTATACACGGTCGAAACAAGTAGTATGATGATAAATTAGAGTATCGTTCCCACAGAAAGATGAATTTCCTTAAATTAATTAAAGAAAATAAAATTAAGAACAAAACAGAAATAATTAACTTAACGGAATCTAAATACTAACTTAAATAAAAAGCGAAGTTAAAATTATAAAACTCGTTCTAGAGTCGAATTTCCCTTAATATGAATTTAATCTTCATCATATCTTACTCTTATCTTTTATTCCCTCGGATTGTCGATCTAGGATAATTATATGACATGGTGGCTCCCGCTCCTTCATGCTTCTATTATTTTGCCTCAATTTCTACCTCCCGGTGATAATTGATTAATCAACAAAATAACGCATTAAGAATTGCCTTACAACCGCATACGGTGTTGTGTATCTTCCGACCACAACGACAAACAAGTCAAAAGACTCGTCGTATGATGAACTACCAATGACTAATCTAATTAATTTCTCCCGAAATCTAATTAAACCTCATGATCTAAGAAATAGGTGATCAATCTATTCTTAGCATTAAGAATATGATAATTCAAACAATACGATTGAATAAAAGAGTAAAAGCTTGAAATAAATTCAATTAAATCATGTTAAGTTCCATTCTTCTCTAGAACGAAAATAAGAGACTACTCCATAATAAAAATAGAAAACATTATAAAGAAGAAACTAATTTTTATTATAAAAGAGAAAGAAATTACAAAAACTAAAACTACTACTTTCACTACACTCCGAAGCCAAGAGATGAGATATGATCAACAACAAATGACCACCCCTTTATATAGAAGTGGAGATACAAGAATTCGAAGAGGGTGTTCACAAATCGACGTAATCTAATTAATTATAATGTCCCTTCAAGTTTCCAACTGTTCGACTCCATTGAACACCATACATTGTAGCCATTGGGTGGCGCCAAGTGTCATGACCAATCAAATCCAAAGCTTAATTTATTCATCTTTTTCTGCATTAAAACATCAAAGTTAAGCATATATAATAAAATATTAATTAACTAAAAAATAAAGTAAAATATTACTTAATTAATAATGTTTATACCCGAGAAGTACAAAATCATATTAAAAACATGGGGTAATGCATAATGGTATTACTCATATGATGTGAACCTAGCTTCAGGTTAGGGTTTTACCAGCTTATAGTTTGCCCGATTTGGGCCACTCTCGAGCTTGCTCAAACCAAACCAATGTTTGGAATATGAGTATGGGGCCTAGCTATATGAGTAATTTATGGTAGCTGAATATGCCTGACATGCATATGATAGATAAGCAAAACATGAGTTATCATGTGTATACATGAGGTATATAGATAATTTTTTAAGAGTTAGCCAGGGTTTTAGACTTATATCTAGGTCATTGCAACGTTTAGTATCCGTTTGAGAATTTCAGGGTATCTCATTTACATGCATCTTAGGGATTTTGGACTACTAGATTACCCCTATGGGCTTATGTAAAACCTACGACTCGAGTCAGGGTTTTATATTCAGAACTGGTTCGGTTCGACCATTAGTTTCGAGTTGAGTCAGATTCAGAACACGTGTACTGAGCCGACGCCAGTGGCGTGTTTGACCTATGAGGGTCATGCGTAGCCAAGTATATGATGATAACGTCATGAACACAGCAGAACAGAATCAGTTATTAGATATATGAGAGTATGCTAGTTACTTTTTTTATTTATTTATAGTGGATTGTAGAATTAGTTTTAGGTCGTTTACCGTGTTAGGACGCGTTACGGGTAGTTTGGATGGGTTGATAGTTATAGAGCATATCATTGTGATGTTTTACGGGATTTTTCCCAATTTTTATGGAATTTTTAGGATTTACGACGACTAAATTATTATTCTTGAATCGAGCCGGAGACGAGTCGAGTAATATTTACAAGTTTGCCACCGGCCCTTTTCTTCCCATCCTAACGTTTTCTTCCCCAAACCCTTGCCCCGACACTGCCCCCGTGCGGCGTCGCTGCCACGGCTGTCGTCGTCGCCCGGCCGCCGATCGTCGCTGCCTAGCCTTGCCACGGCGCTACTATGCCGCCCCGACCAACCCCGGCCATCGTCTGGCCGTTGCAACGCCGGAATTGCCACGCCTAGCGCCGTGCCAGGGTTGTGCCCGCATTGTCGATCACGCCGCCGGCGACCGTCGCCACCGCGATCCAGCTTTAGCCTCGACACCCTCGACCACCCAGCGACCTTCCCCGACCGGAGCGGAGGCCATCGCCACCCAAGCCAGCCGGATCTAGCTGCCAATTGCCGCCGGCCCTGTTTTAGCCATTTTCCGGCGAGGGCCACCTCCGCCAACCATGTCGACGCCGTAGACGCGTCGAGGTCACCGAGCCGGTTCCAATGGTACCCAAGACCATTGCTTTCCGGCCAGTGGACGCGGCCAACAGTTGTGGCCGGAAAACCATCGAAAGCTGTCGGAAAACTACTAAAATCTGCCAGAAAACCGGATTTGCTAGAATTCGTCGAATCTTCCACGGAGCTCATCTAGTCGATCCCGATTGAACTTCAGACGCCGACGAGCGCTGAATGTGAGATCCAATACACGCGACGGAACTCCTAGTCGTCGCTGATTGCCAGCGACGTGAGGGATAATTACCTCCGAATTTATACTTTAAACTTGATGATTGTTAGTACAACATGCTAGGGTTGATTTATTGATGTGATTAATGCTTAATTATGGACGAAACGATGAGTTGCATGATGAGATTAAGTGTGAATGAGAGCATGATAAGTGATTACGACATAAGTTAGAAAAACATAATAAAATTGGTATGAATAGGATTAGTTAGAATTATTTTCATACTTATGATTATTTGATTGTTGATTGATATTTATTGAGTTTGATGCATCATTTAGTAAGCGGGCGTTAGTATTTAGTTTTGATGTGTAGGTACGGAGTAGGAGCTCGCCACCTAAGCGCGATGACACGCTTGGAGCTTCTACCAGGTCCGTTTAGGACTCATCTCTATTTTATGCTCTTCTATTGTATGTTTATTTTATTATCTGCAGGATGGGTTAAGTGGCGTTTTATCGGATCCCACTTAACTCGGGCCATTTAACCGAACAGTTTTCCGGATTAATAACCCCCTTCGAGGATGATTTCGAAAACAAGATCCACCACAAGTTGCCTTCGGGCCTATTATATAAATCCCTACCCAGCCCTATATATATATATATATATATATATATATATATATATGTAGTTTTCGCGTTTTCAGTGAGACGAGAGATGGAGAAACCGACTGCACGTACCATGAGCGGATGCTGTGACAGTCAAAGCGGGCTCTGGATTAGTGCCAGCGGACTGTTCCATTCCCGAGGGATCCTGACAACTCTGCGTTTGAGTTCCTCACACCCGGAGAACATGGAGGTTTACGGGTACTGTTTAGTATAGCGCATGTCCGGAACTTGTGGTTCAAAGGGTACTAAAGGTGACTGCCTGAGAGTACTCGGCCTTCGTGCTCAAGGCCAGGAGAAATATGGAGGTAAGGAGAGGGCTTAGGATTTGAGACCAAAAAATGAAGTAAGAAAATGTCGAGAGCGGCATCAGCAGCACAGATCAGTAAGTTCGGGATGCTACTGGGTCTGCAGCCCAGTGGCTCCTCAGTAGTGCCCTTCAGAGTGTTCACGTGGAGTATATGATGTTTTCTTTCATATGAGAGTTTGCTCTCATAGCCAGCTTGTTATAGTTATTTTATTTTCCGGACCAGTAACACTTGTTACTGACGTGTTTTTATATTATATGTAGGTAATAATCACGAGTTGGAGGAGCCAGCTTGGACGGAGGAGCACTATTGTCGCTTGCACACATGTCAGTCGATAGAGTGGTTAATACTTTATTTATGATGCTATTATATTGTGAATGATGTGAAATGCTAAGACATGATAGGATATGATTAAATGTAATGAGATGATGTTATGACATGATGAAAAGCTAAGACATGATGACAAGAGGTGAGATGTGATCAGAGTGCGCAGCAGAAGTGTGGCCCAAGTTCTATAATGAATATACAGTATATTAGATTATGTGTGATTAAAATTGTTGATATATGCATATATATTGGTATATATTGTTTTGACAGGGTGGACCCTAATTGCACTTTTAGGGGAGATTCTGTCCGTTTTATTTTAGAATTTTCATTGAGTTTGATCGTAATTGTATTGGTGTGTGCTTGAATTGCATGTCATTCATGTAGTACCATGTTAGGGTTTGTGCATTCATCAATGCATTGCGAGTTGTATCTTCATCTTAAGACGCCGAGATTGGATCCGCATGAGTTAGGTTCGGGTTAGCCGACCTAACCGGGGCCTGTAACATACCGGTTCGGTTCACGAGCGTGAACCGGATTTGGGGTGTTACAGCTTAACTTGATTGAGTTGTAGATGTTCACCCGATTGGGTTCAGGGTTTCGAGGCTTATTTAGCCTTTTTCCCTCGATTCCTACCTAGAGTCACTTTTAAGACTCTAGCCAGTTTTGACTTTGGACAGTCTTAATTCGAGCTTTTTGTCTATATGTATAGTGTATATACCCATAGGTGGGTCCCATTAGACCACAAGTTGTCAAACGTTTAGATCATGCAATGTGGCAAGATCTGAGCTGTCCATGTCAGCCTAGCATTCTCCTTTGATTTTTATGACTTCCCCACAATTTTGGATCATTTTCATCTAAACACCGCGGCCACTTTGGCTCACTACCGGCAAGACCCTGGCCCTCCTCCAGCCACCGGATCTATACAATCGTGACCACCTCGCGGCCAGCTATCAGTCTGTACCTACCATTGCCACTAGCACCATAGCAGGCACTACCAGCAATAGTATTTTTGGAGTTGATTTTTGCCGCCTCCACCACCCTTTCAAGCCATTTTTCAGCTCCGGCGAGCGTCCTCTAGCAAAGTTGACCACTATGACAACTTCACCATGCCGAGATCTACCGTTTGAAATCGACATCAACCTCCACTGTGGCCATGATTGTTACCGGCAAGTTGCACTTTCCTGGCAGGGTTTTTGATCATTTCTAACCATTTTTTGGCTAGCTACCGGTCGAACACTACCGACCGTCAGCCTAGATAGGTTCATCTCCTCAAGGCTGACATTTTGAGACCGCCCACGAGCACTGCGGTGGCGGCGATTGCCGCCGGCGACATCGCCTCACTTGGTGACGATATTGCTGCTTCCCGGCCGTTTTCCTGCCAACCAACGACCGAACCTTGCCAATCGCCAATACCATCATGTTCCCCGCCCTCCTCTCCATCGATCCCGACCAGCAAGAGCCTCTATTGCGTTGCTGTCACCTTTTTCCCGCAACAAGCACCGGTTGCCCACCGTTCGACCCATTTACCCGCTGCCTGTGTTCGTGTCCGCCTACAAGTGTTGTGTCCACCTGCCCCTGTTTGTGTCTACCTGACCATGCCGAGTCCACCAGTTTGATCTCGTGTCCATGTCCATCAGTCCAAACTAGCCCAGCCGACCTAGCCTAGCAGTTTATTTAACCCATATCAAGTTGACTCGGCCCAATACGGTTTGATTCAGCTCAGTTGACCCGGTTTAGTTATTTTTCGACCGTTTTCGTTTGCTCTTGGACCATTTTTAGTAATTCGTGAACCCATATATTAGTTTAGATTCATATTCACATGATTTAGCATGTTTGGATGTTATGATTATTTTTCTTTATTTATTGCTTTATTTATTTATTTATTTTTTATTACTATTCATTTCATATTATTCGTTTATTTATTGATTATAATGCATGTTTATATGATTACTTATTATTATTAATGATATATTTGTTTATTAACACGAGTATATATTATATTTACTCGTGTTTATCCGTATATTTATATAGTATAGTTATGTTATTATTTTATGATTAGAGTATTATTTATGTTAATGTATTTATTATTTATTTAATTATCTATGAGTTCATTTCTTTGTATATTTATTTTTTATTATTATGTCTCAATTTACATTTTCCGTATTAGGATGTACCGATAATGTGAGCACACACTAACAACATACATCATATAGAGATGTTAGTATTTTACTTAGCAATGGATTTTAGTGTAGATTTTGGAGTCCGAGCTCACCATAGATGTACAAACATGCTTGGAGATTGGACCACAGGTCCGTATGACTCTCCATTTCTGTTTTGATTCCCTACGTGTCGAGTTTAATCGTGTTTTAGAAGTAAGACGGCATCAGCAGCATTTTATCGGATCCCTCCAATGTCGGGCCATTTAGTCATGTTTTGTGAGATCCCTCAACTTAGTCCCACATCTAATACCTACTGGGAGAAGATCTTGTTTATAAGTGGGAATGGACTATAGATCTTTAACTTTCGGGGTACCCATTTTAAAGAAATGACTTAGCCCATTACGTTGCACTTTGGGCTGGGTGCAAATCGTTACAAATGGTATCAGAGCCGACCTGGTTCCATGTTAGATGGTGGGATGGACTAGGGACGTTGGCTAGGCTGCCGGTCATGGGCCAAAAAGGTCGTGGGCTAGGGTTAGCAACGGGCCAAGACTAGAAATGTTGGCTAGGCTGCCGGTCACGGGCCAGAAAGGACGTGGGCTGGGGCTAGCAACGGGCCAAGAATAGGCATTTTGGGGACGAAATTTCCTAAGGTGGGTGGATTGTGAGATCCCTCAACTTAGTCCCACATCTAATACCTACTGGGAGAAGATCCTGTTTATAAGTGGGAATGGACTATAGATCTTTAACTTTTGGGGTACCCATTTTAAAGAAATGACTTAGCCCATTACGTTGCACTTTGGGCTGGGTCGTTACAAATGGTATCAGAGCCGACCTGGTTCCGTGTTAGATGGTGGGCTGGATTAGGAACGTTGGCTAGGCTGCCGGTCACGGGCCAGAAAGGTCGTGGGTTGGGGCTAGCAACGGGCCAAGTATAGGCATTTCGGGGACGAAATTTCCTAAGATGGGTGGATTGTGAGATCCCTCAACTTAGTCCCACATCTAATACCTACTGGGAGAAGATCCTGTTTATAAGTGGGAATGGATTATAGATCTTTAACTTTCGGGGTACCCATTTTAAAGAAATGACTTAGCCCATTACGTTGCACTTTGGGCTGGGTCGTTACAAATGGTATCAGAGCCGATCTGGTTCCGTGTTAGATGGTGGGCTGGATTAGGAACGTTGGCTAGGCTGCCGGTCATGGGCCAGAAAGGTCGTGGGCTGGGGCTAGTAACAGGTCAAGTATAGGCATTTCGGGGACGAAATTTCCTAAGGTGGGTGGATTGTGAGATCCCTAAACTTAGTCCCACATCTAATACCTACTGGGAGAAGATCCTGTTTATAAGTGGGAATGGACTATAGATCTTTAACTTTCGGGGTACCCATTTTAAAGAAATGACTTAGCCCATTACGTTGCACTTTGGGCTGGGTCATTACATATCTTGTATACATATTTAATAAAACTATAAGAATGAGATCCCTTGTTGGTTTTTGAATTGAAGCTCTAGAAATATATGATATAAGCCTCTTCCTTAAACCTATTATATAAGTACACCCATTTTTACAGATTTCACGAATAAGAGGGTGAGCGGATGGAGATATGTATGGACCGCACTAGTACTCCTTCAAACCCTAAGGTAGTGCGGTATATGAGAGTCTTGAGTAACGCAACACATTTTCGAAATTTGTGGCACTAATTTAACCGTTCCTTTCACCACTCAAGTACCGTGGCGGGTGTAATATGGAGGATGTGAGGGTGTATGCGTTGCATGCATGAATATGAATATTAGCTGTGCATGTGAGTTGACACTTGTTTAAGTATGTTTGCTTACCCATTTGCCAGTTTGTACTAGTTATTTTTCAGACTAGTAACACTCATTACTGACATTGACTTTTTATATAATATATGTAGGTCTTGTAAATTCTGAGATGACTTTGGTGGAAGGACTGATAAATGCTACATAGACTTGAGCTCAACGTATTTATTTCTTTTCTTACTTTTACTTATATTTGATGTGTTTTGACTCATATTCAAAAATATCTTCCATTCTCATGACACCAAGAAGGTTGTTTCAATCAATTTTATCGATCGTGTTTTACCCACCAACAACTTTAAACATGACTCGACTCGATCGTAACATATTTTTTTCAGTTTTTACGTGAATCGAAATCAGGGTGCTACATATGAACTTGTTCCCAAATCTTACAATTGAATAGTAATATTCTGAAATTTCCATATTTGCAACGGAGTAAGTAGACTTGTAGGGGAATGAACGCTTTTGGTATCCTCACTCTGGCTTGAAGAACAATATCTTACTTTAATTGTCCAACGATATATCACATATTGACTTGGAATTTTGCAGAGTTGTTTCTTATGAAAAATTTTCAAAATGTGCATACACAATATTCCTTCACTTTCAAATTTCTTGCAACTCTATGTGGCATTCATTTATCCACAAGTTTGATAGGCAACAACGTGCTTTTTAGCTTCATCGTCTTGTGAAAAAACTTCATATTTTGTTATTGAACCCCCTCCTCGCCAATTTTCTTATAAATGCAACCTGCTCCTTTTCAATTGATCTTTAAAAATATCAAAATTTAATCTCATGTACAAAGTCTTAGCTTCAACCTCAAGAGGAGAGTATCCACATTGCACAAGCTTAGAATTCAAAGTATAAAAATCCTCTTGTTTTTCATCAAATGTACGAGATTGTATTGCTCTATCATACTACCTTACAAAATCAGCCGGTGGGGTTTGTGAATGTATAAATCTATCAAAAATTGAGTTCATACTCTTGCTTCTTTGGCTCGAAGTCGTACCTAGAAAGAAATTATCCCTCAAGTATATAGATATCCAATGGTGTCTAGCATCACACATTTAGGACAACCAACTTTATAGGTCCAAATTGTATTTTTCTTCTATAATATTCCATCTCTCTGCAAACTCATTATTGATTGTATCACTTCTATATATCCAATCATTATATTTTTTCTCAAATTCACTATAGTTGGACTTCAAATGTTTTAGATGAACCATGGCATTATTAGATATGTGTCATGAGCAAAACCTGTAATGGGTTCTCAGAAAAACGGTTGCAATAGCCTTTCTCATTATACCATCTTGATCTGTGATAATCGAAGTAGGTTATTTTCTCCACATATATTTTAACCATGTCTTGAACAACCAAGTAAATGTTGCCTCCGTCTCATTAGCAAATAAAACACAACCAAAAAGTGTAAATTGCTTATGGTGATTAATACTTGTGAATGTAGCAAATGGCATGGAGAAGGCATTGGTCTTATAAGTTATATCAAACACTATCACTTCACCAAAATAAGATGCCATTCATCTCCCATCAGCCCGAAAAATGTTTTGGGTCTTTCCATCCTCATCTAATTCGATTTCAAATAAGAAGTTATTGTCTTTCACATTTTTCTCTTGAAAGTACGTGATAAGCATTAATACCCAACATCATTCTTATGGGTAGTTTTCAAATGATTAATGCAAGATTGATGCATCACACTCTCTATTTTCTGGCTATTGGAAGTTACATTTAAAATTTTAGAGATGGCTGATGGTCTCATTCCTATTTGATGTAGTGAATCAATAATATTCTTGCAACTTTAGTTGGATTTAAGGAGTTATGACTATGACTGTCAAAAAATTCTTCTACTTTTCACACCCCACACTTGCTTAGATATATTCTCATAAAAGCTTTGCAATCTTCTCTTGTAACATCCCAATCCGGTTCATGCTCGTGAACCGAACTGGCATGTTATAGGCCCCAGTTAAATCGGCTAACTCGACTCAACTCGTGCAGATCTAATCTGAGCATCTTAAGATGATGATATGACTCGCAATGCATGGATGAATGCATAAAACCCTAACATATACTATATAGATGACATGGAAACTAATTTAGACACCAATACAATCACGATCAAAATCAATAAAAATTCTAAAATAAAACGGACAGAGCCTCCCCTAAAAGTGCAATTAAGGGCCACCCTGTCAAATCAACATATGCAAATATATATATATATATATATATATATATATATCAATAATTTTATTCACACAGAATCTAATCTACTGTATCCTCATTCTGAAACTTGGATCTCAACCCACCTGTGCAGTCTATTCACATTTCACATCATATCAATATGTCTAGCATTTGATCACATCATATCACCATGTCTTAGCATCTAATCAAATTGTCATTGATATAATAACATTATATCAAAATATTAACCACTCTATAGACTGATGTAACGACTCGTCCGAACCGGACTGGGTGTTACTTAAAAATATAGTTAATGTAAATGTAGCATTCTAGAATATGAATTTAAATACAGCAAATAAGTCTCGCAACATATAATTTAAATCATAACAATAAATCATGTTTTCTAAAATATAAAATAACTATCCCATAGTCTAGGACCGTTTCCCATAGCCACATTTATAACACAAGAGAATAATAAGGAAGTCTAATTTTTATTATCGATTCACCATAGCAAGGTTCGTAAAAGAACCACCAACCACACTTCTATTCTTCAGTCCAATGCTGCTCACCTACGGTGGCAATTCCGCATTAATGATAAAACCACTAAGCCACATAATTAAATGAAACAAGTCAATATAATCCCTATTATCATTTCACTCGTTATTATTATTATTATTAGACAAGTCTTTAGTACTTATCTCTCAGGTCATTCTGAGATTAGTAATTTGTCTCTCAAGTCATTCTGAGATTAGTAAAAGTCGTCTCCTAGCTCATTGTGAGATTAGAAATCGTCTCCCAGCTCATTCTAAGATTAGGTGGTCTCCCAATTCATTTTGAGATTAGTCATGGTCTCCTAGTTCATTATGAGATTAGAAATTGTTTCCCAGCTCATTATGAGATTAGGTGGTCTCCCAATTTACTTTGAGATTAGTCATGGTCTCCCAGTTCATTCTGAGATTAGATATTGTCTCCCAGCTCATTTTGAGATTAGGTGGTCTCCCAATTCATTTTGAGATTAGTCATGGTCTACCAGTTTATTTTGAGATTAGAAATTGTCTCTCAACTCATTCTGAGATTAGGTGGTCTCCCAATTCATTTTGAGATTAGTCATGGTCTCCTAGTTCATTTTGAGATTCGAAATTGTCTCTCAGCTCATTCTGATATTACTGCCGACAAGGCTACCAGTTTGGGAAAATACAACATTTCATATAGTTATACCAGTTTAGGGAAATGCAACATTTTATATAATTATACCAATTTGGGAAAATACAACATTTCAAATAATTATACGGTCAATACAACATTTCAAATAATTATACAGACAATACAACATTTCAAATAATTATACGGACACACATAGTAATTTTAAAAGTGCGGCCCTGTGTCTGACTGAGTTAATTCCTTAACCCCAATTGCATTACAGTGCATGGTGGTCAAATCTGGGCTTAGGCGACCAGGGCTGTCAACAAGGGAAAGTACAACATTTCAAATGATTATACAGACATGGATATTTCAAACTCGTAGCTCGTTATTAAAATAATCACTTTGTTTACCTAATATATATTTAATATGGTAAAGGTAAAATCTTGATTTTATTAATTACTTATAACCATTTGACTAAATAATTTATAGTACACGAATTAATTATCACTAATTAATTACTACAATGATTATATTACTCATTGATTACCCAAGTTTTTTATTTACACCAATAACTATGTGCATTACATATATAACTTAGCAATTATTATTCATCCAAATCCGTAAGTTACTTGAATTATACCACTACGACGAGCAATAACAGGTACTACGACGTTCCCCTAACAAAAGAAGAAACCAGCAACCCTAGACACACAAGCATATTATACAGAAAGGATGATCATCCACAAACCAACAGTGCAACTCATGATGCCTTCATCAACACGAGGGGCAGCAACCAGAACATATCAACACGCGCTCAACAAAACAACCAAACGACCCAAAGAAACCCCAGTAATTCATGCACCAGAATCGATGAGACCCCATCCGTAAGATGCTAGGGATCCTGCAATTCAGCCAGGCGTCTCCAACAAAAACAATCAGGCATTGGTACATGCATGACCTGATTTGGAAGCCACCGACTGAACCACATGCTTACTTGACAAGGCACCGCAGAATACACTCCAAAACACAAGCCGAGAGCAAGGAAAACTAGGGGAGATGGGAAGGAGATGGTGGCGATTAGGCCAACATGCAACCTTCTTCCCAAACAAAAAAAACGTGGGAAAATAAGAAGATGTGAAGAGCGTCATCAACCCTCCATCCTTACCATCAAAACCATGCATGCAAGAGTCCTAATGTAAAAGAAATAAGAAAAGGGATGAGATACTCACGCAGCAATGAGGAGGGTGCCTAGGACGGAGAGGAGACAAGAAGGAGTGGATGGCTAGGGAAAAGGATTTCCTACAATCTTCACAACTATATATATATACAACTCAACGAGTCCCTCAATTAAATTCTTACACCCTACCCTACTGCCCATTCATGAATAGGTATCACTTGGCTAAAGTTCGGTCTCCCTTTTCCTCCCACTTACCAAGTCTTCACCCAAGACCGGCGGTTTGGCCTTAGGTCGAACCTTGACCGGTCGACTAATGATCATAACAATCGTGATGACCAATCATATCGATTCACCCGTACTTCAGACCGCATCCGCATCATTTTTTTTTCTCATGGTCTTTATAACTGACAAGTGTGTACAAGCGACGTCATTGCTCCTCCATCCAAGCTGGCACATCCTGTAAAATCCCATTTATGGGTTAGGGTTTTACTCGTTTTAGTTTTGTTCAGTTCGGGCAGTCTCGAATTGATTCGAATGAGCTCAAGTCAAAACAAATTTATGAATGAGTATGAGGCCTAGATGGCCATATGAGCATGTTATAGAAGATGAGTAAGCCCGACATGTATATGATTATTTCGGTTATGATACTGTATATGATGAGTTATCAGTGTATACACGTGGTATACATAAGATTTTTATGACTTAGCTAGGATTTTAGGCCTAGATCTAGGCTGATGCAATGTTTAGTATCCGTTTGGGATTTTTTAAGTATTTCATTTGCATGCAGCATAGGAATTTTAGATCATTGAAAATTGCCCCTCTGGGCCCAGCTTGATCGAGTTATTTAGCCTTTTTGCCTCGATTTCCACCTATAGAGTCACATTTATGACTTGAGTCAGTTTGGACTTTTGACGGTCTTGATCCGAGCTTTCAGTCCATATGTATATTGCATATACCCATAGGTGGACCCCACTAGGTCATTGAGTTGTCAGACGCTCTGATCATGCCACGTGGCACAATCTAAGCCGTCCACTCAACCCTTGCTTACTATATAGATATTCAGGTTTTCCCCCTGTTTCACTGTTTACACCCTCATTGCGGCCGCCACTTCGGCTCGCCGCCAAAGAGTGTCCGCCTCACCCCCGGCCACCAGACCGGCACCCCCATGACCGCCTTGCGCCTGGCTTTCCAGTTGTCCCTCTCACGACCAGCGACACTGCTGCAGTCGCCACCAATGAGGGAGTTTTTGGAGCCGGTCTCCGGCGCCACCACCACCGTTTGGGCCGTTTTCCGATGCCAGCGAGCCCCTCCAGCAGGACCAACCACCCAGACAGGTTCATATTTCCTAGATCTACCTTTTTGAGACAACCCATGACGACCGCCGTGGCCGCGATCGCCGCCAACGACATCGCCGTACCCGGCAGCAATCCGTCCCTTTCCTGGCCATTTTCAGGTCAGTCGACGGCCACACTATGCCGGTCATCACCACCACCAGCTCCCCCATCCTCCCCTCTCTCGATCCCGACCGGCGGCAACCCCAGCCGTGCCGCCATCGGCATTCATCGATCTCCTGCTCGCGACCGCGTTCACTTGACCGCGGCCACGTTCACGTGATCGTGCCTGAGTTCGCCAGTCCGACCTGTGTCCGTGTACCACCCAACCCAGCAGTTCACCTAGACCGAGTTTCGGTTTAGTCTGGTTCAGCTCGGTTCAATCTGGTTCACCTGTTTTCGGCCATTTCTCGATGGTTTTCAGTAATTCGAGAACTTTTATATTAGTTTAGAAGTATATTCACATGATTTAGCATGATTGGATGTTATGATGATATTCCTTATTTATAATTTTATTTAATTATTTAATTAATTATTTATTCACTATTATTTATTTATTTTTATTTATATGTTTATCGTATACGATGTATGTTTACATGATTATTTGTTATTAATAATATTATATTTACTTATTAATATTGGTCTTATTATGTTATTAAATTGTATATATTTATTTATCTATTTATATGTTCACGTGTATGTTATTATTTAATTATATTTAATTACATATTCTGTTATGATGATTATGATATTATTATTATTCATGTTTAATTAAAATTTAATAAATAATTATTTATTTATTTATAGAATGATTATGTATTTATTTATCTAATTGTTTATATGATTACTAACACGAGTATATATAATATTTATTTGTGTTTAGCAATCTACGTATATAGTATACGATATTATCATTTTATGATTAGAGTATTGATTAATTTTATGTATTTATTATCTATCTATTTATTTATGATTGTATTTATTTATTTATTTATTATTTGGTATTAGTTATTCTCTTTATTATGTCTCAATTTACGTGTTATGTGTTTACTGATATGTTTATTTAGTATAGTCTTTTTATTAGGATGTATTGATGATATGAGCACACACCACGAGCATGCATCATATAGGGATGTTAGTATTTTACTTAGTAGTGGGTTTCGATGTAGGCTTTGGAGTCTGAGCTCACCGTAGATGTGCAGTACGCTTGGAGCTTGGACCACAGGTCCGTAGGACTCTCCTCTTGTCTCTGCTTGGACTCCTTGTGTGTCGAGTTTAATCGTGTTTTATGACATAGGACGACATCAGCGGCGTTTTATTGGATCCCTCCGATGTTGGGCCATTTAGCCGTGTTTTCTATACATGTTTAATAAAACTACAAGGATGTGATCCCTTGTTGGTTTTCGAACTGAAGCTCCAGAAATTTATGATATAAGCCTCTTTCCTAAGCCTATTATATAAGTACGCGTATTTTTATGGATTTCACGAATAAGAGAGTGAGCGGTATGGAGATATGTATGAATCGCACTAGTACTCCTTCAAACCATGAGGTAGTGCGGTGTATGATGGTATTGTGTAATGCAGCACATTTCCGGAATATGTGGCACTAACTTAACTGTTCCTTTTGCCACTGGAGTACCGTGGCGGGTGATATGGAAGGTGTGAGGGCGTAAGCGTTGTATGTATGTATGAATATGATTATGAGCCATGCATGCGAGCCGAGCAATTGCTTAAGTATGTTTGCTTACTGCCCGTGTGAGACTATCTTGAAGTTTTATAAGTTTTCGTGGGTAATGGAATACCCATTTGCCAGATTGTATTAGTTATTTTTTGGACCAGTAACATTTGTTACTGACGGTTTTCATATAAAATATGTAGGTATTGCAAATCCTGAGTCGACTTTGGCGAGAGGATAGATAAACGCTACACACACTTGAGCTCAACGCATATATTTCTTTTCTTACTTTTACTTATATTTGATGTGTTTTAATGCTTATTTTATAATGTCTTCCATTCTCATGACACCAAGAGGGTTGTTTCGATCTATTTCATCGATCGAGTCATACCGATCGACAACTTTAAACATGACTCGACTTGATCGTAACATTTCTGATTCGGTTCTTAAGTGAACTGAAATTGGGGTGTTACACATCCAACTCATGGTTATCACCTACATATAGTATAAAAACACGTCAGTAACGAGGGTTACTAATTCAAAATATAACTATAACAAACTGGCTATGAGAGCAAGCTCTCATATGAAAGAAAACATTCGTGTACTTCTCGTGAACTCTTTGAAGAGCACCTACTAAGGAGCCACTCGGCTACAGACCCGGTAGCATTCTGAACTGTTTGCTTTGCTGATGCCTCTTTCGACATTTTTCTCATTTCATTTTTCTCTCGTCCATCGGGACTACATATATATCCTAAGCCCTCTCCTTATCTCCATAATTCTCCTGGCCTTGAGCACGAAGGCCGAGTACTCTTAGGCAGTCGCCTTTAGTACCCCTTTGAACCACAAGTCCAGACATGCGTTGTACTTAACAATACCCGTAAACCTCCACGTTCTCCTAGTGTCAGGAACTCAAACGCAGAGTTGTTAGGATCCCTCAGGAATGGAATAGTCTGCTCACTAATCTAGAGTCTGCTTTGACTGTCATGACATCCGCTCATGGCACATGCAAGTCGATTTTTCCATCTCTCGTCCTATTGAAAACTCTATAAATTACATATATAGGCATGGGAATGGATTCATATAATAGGCCCGAAGGCAACGTGAGCTGGATCTGAGTTTTGGAAATAAACTCGAGGGATCTCATCCTCGAGGGTTATTAATCCGGAAATAATGTGCGACTAAATGGCCAACGTGGAGTGGGATACAATAAATCCACCACTCAATGCATTGCTTACCTGTAAAAACAAAACATGATGGAGTATAGAGATAAAACAAGAAGCGAGTCGTAACGGACCTGACAGAAGCTCCAAGCATCACGTCGTGCTTAGGCAGCAAGCTCCTGCTCCGTCCTTACACATCAAATCTAAGAGCTAACGCCCATTAACTGAATGATGCATCAATAGAATATCCCTAGATCACTCTATTAACGTTGATTTAATTACATTTTTTTCTAAGTTATGTTACAGTCAATTAGCATGCTCAAATTTAATTTACTTATTTAGATCACTAGCATTCATTTACTATCAATTAATTAAATTATGCAAATCATTACTTCATTCAAAGTCAAATATTTATCACGACAATTAATCAATCCTAGTATGTTGTGCAAATAATCATTAATTTTAAATAATTAACTCGCAGGTAATTATACCTCTCGTCATCGATAATCGGCGACGGCTAGGGTTTTGTCGGGTGTCTTGGAGCTCAAATTTGGTGCTCGTTGGCATCCGAAGTTCAATCGGGATCCACTAGATGAGCTTCGTGGAAGATCCAGCGAATTCTAGTTAATCTGGTTTTCCAGTGGGTTTCGGCGATTTTCCGGTAGGTTTCAGTGCTTTTCTGGCAACTTTTCAATGGTTTTCCAGCAACTTTCCGACAGTTTTTCGGCGGAAGTCGCTGGCAACGTCTACTAGTGGGATAGTAGTCATATTGGGTACCATTGGCACTGGATTGGCAAGCCTGACACGTCTACAATGTCAACACAGTCGGTGGAGGTGGCGGCTCGCCGAAAAATAGCAAAAACAAAGCGGGCAACGATGGTTGAAGAGATCCGACTGATGTGGGCGGCGCTAGGCTCCACTCTGGTCGGGGAAAGTAGCTAGAGGGTCGAATGTGTCAAGGCAACCACTGGATCGTGATGCCAATAGTTGTTGGCGAAGCGATCGGTGATGGAAGTGCAGCGCAAAGGCGTGGCTTCCTCACGTCGTGGAGGCCTGGCGACGCCAGGAGTGCTCAGGGCGGCACGACAACGCCGCAAGTAAGCTTGGCGGCGATGATTGACGGCAAGGTGGCATCGATGGCGGCGGCGGTGACAATCACAGGAGGTGGCGCGACAAGGGTTTGGACCGGGAAGGTGTCTGGGAAAGAAGAAAGAGTTGGGTGGCAATATCGTAAATATAACTTGACTCGAATGTGTCTCGAGTAATGAATAATAACTAAGTCGTAGTAAATCCTAAAAAAAAAACCAAAAAATAGGGAAAAATCCCGTAAAATGAAACAAATACTTGATATGCTCTATAGCTAACAACCCACCCAAACTGCCCGTAGTGCATCCTAATGCGATAAACGGCATAAAACTAATTCTACGATCCACTATACATAAAAATAATAAAAAAATAGTTAGCATACTCTTATATATTCTGATAACTCATTTGTTTCTATTGTATTTATGATGTTATCATCATATACGTGTGTACACATAACCCTCATGGATCATACACGCTACCTGCGTGGGTTCAGTACACGTGTTGTAAAACATACTCGACTCAAACTGACAGCTAAACTAATCGGTTCATAAGCATCCTGACTCGTCTCTAGTCTCTATACCTTTTAACTTCTCTCCTCATCTTCCTCTTGTCATTCGTATCTTTCTTACTTTCTTTCGAACAGACAAATTTTCGAGATGGATGCACTTCGTCTTTCTCGATCAATAAAAACCATCATTTCGAATACCAAAACCTTTTCTTTTTGCACACTGGTTATAAAAATCACATGTAGCCTTTTCTGAAGAGAATTTCATGCCCAACAATGGGTCATATTTTCAAAGTATTCGATTATCTTTACAACTTCACCTTCCCTTCTATTTTTTCAAAATATTCACCACTCTTATCAAATTCTTCAATTTCCTCATAATCTTCTTTTGTAATCTGCATTCCATTCTGCAAATCGTATATCTTATCTTCATTATCTTCTATGGGTCTAAAACACAGTAGAAAAATTACTTACCAAATAAAAAATTATTAGTGAATCAATATATATATATTCAAACATATAACTTCATAATCGCAATAACTCAGAAAATAACGTTGTTATCAATTATAGATTGTACAGGATGAATAAATGCACTCAACGAAATTATTCATTCAAGCTACATAAATTGTTGCCCAATATGAGGAAAGGCAAAAGGAATAATCTCAGCAACAAGTAGGCAAAAGACAATAACCCCTGAACCAAGCTTCAACTTTGCAGAATTATAATTGGCAGATCGCAACGTCAACATAGTACTGGCAATCACCATAAACCCACCCTCCCATAACCTCACAAAAAGGGTACTAGATAAAGAGGCACAAAACTGAGACATTCAAGAAGCGAATGCCGAATCAACACCCAATTGTTTTTTCTTTTTGTCACAGACTCCCTCTCCAAGTGAATCACTTTCTTACTCTACTTCTTGTCCATTCCCTCCCCACCCAATCAACTCCACCTCTCAAACCTCCTTACCTACAAAGGAAAAACAAAAAGAGAACAACTTTGGTCGTGCCTAGCAAGAGAAGAACCTAAAACAAAAACAACATAAAAATGCCAAAGCTTACGGTTTTATCTTTAAAGAACAGTTAAAAATGGAAGTTTTCACCGTCGGCGCCAGAAGTTTTTAACTCCAGCCGGCAATAACACTCTCCTTCGTCCCCACCAAAGATTTGCTTTTCTTTTTTCCACGTTGAATTCGTTGTCGTCTTTCTCCTCTCCCCCACCTATTGATGCCAAATGGCTAATTCTCGTGGGCAAACAGAGGGTTTTGATCGTTGGATGGTTTTGTAACAGCCAGATTAAAATTTGACCAAGATAGTTATGCTATAACACAACCCTTTTTTCATATATATATATATATATATATATATATATATATATATTATGTAGAATAATTTCTTTTGTTTTTATTACGTTTCAAAATTTTTTCTAGTCCATGCCTTCCTCAGCTCTTGACAACTTACCAAGTTTGACCTCGATCACCAACTTACGGCTATGATACCACTTATAGGATCGATCAATCGAAATTTTGCCCAATATTCAACTTTTCTTTAGATAAGTTCTTAGTCAAAATAATTTATCTTTTAACACTATCTTAACTATATAATAAGAACACTTAATAATATAGATATATAGGGGGCAGCTACTATGCGCTGTCGCCCCCTTTTGGCAGCGTTCTAATACTGCCAAATGTCAACCGTTGGATCTGAATCAATGGCCGACAGCAATCTCCCCACACCCCCCTCCTCTTCTGTCCTCTGGTGCCCCTCGGCCACGGCCCTCAGCCGCCCCTCGGCCTCCGGCCCTCCACCTCCTGCCCTCCTGCCCGACTGCCGATCGCCGCCCATTGCGCCCACCATCGCGGCCAGGCACGCCCCTGCCACCACCACCCTCCCCCGTCTGCACCCCACCCACCCCTGCCGCCGCAAACCCCCACCGCCTGGCCTTTCCGCCCCGGCTTTCCGACGCCCCCACTCTTGGCTGCCCCCTTCCAACTGAGTCGCGCCCCGGCAACCGCAACGGCCCCTCTCCCTCCCTCAACCCCCCCCCCCTCCCCTTGTCGTTTTGCTGCACCAGCGACGACATTGGCCGGTGAGGCCACTGGCTGGTAGCACACGGCCGGCGACGAGGTCGCCGGCAAGCGGGGGCGCGGCAAGGAAAACAGAAGAGAAGAAAAGGGCAGGGGTAGTTTCACAATAAAAATTTAGCGCTCCCATCTCGATTCAATAATTAGAAATACATCATGAAAAATATAGGCACAAGGTAGTTTCGTAATAAAAACTTGACTCGATCCTGACACGAGTTAGTATTACGAAATACATATCGAAAAATATAAAAATATATAGTAAAATACTATAAAATAAAATAATTGAGTTCTAATGGATCATTTTATTTTATGGTATTTTACTTTATTTTTTTCGTAATATTGATAGTCAATATTATAAAATACATTTCAAAAAATATGAAACAAAAAAAATTGACTTGGTCTCGACTCGAGTTAAGTAAATAAAAAATGGACTCAATATCAACTAGAGTCAAATTAATAAAAAATTAACTCGGTATCCTCTCGACTCTGATCCAAAGTCTCAAAGGTGCCAAAATAAAATTATTTTATTCTTTTTAAAATTTATTTTTGCAATAAAAGCTTGACTCGATCCCAACTCGAGTCAAATTTTTATTATGAAATAAATTTTAAAAAATAAAAAAATTTCTTAATAAAAGCTTTACTCAGTCTCGCCTCGAGTAACATTATGAAATAATTTTTAAAAACATAAAATAATTTCATAATATTGACTCGAGTAGGGATCAAGTCAAGTTTTTATTATGAAATAAATTTTAAAAAAATAAAATAATTTCATAATAAAAACTTGACTAGATCTGTGCAACTCGAGTCAAAGTTAGGAAATAATTTTTTAAAAAATAAAATATTTTCATAATCAAAACTTGACTTGATCCCGTGTAAGATCGAGTCATGTTTTTATTATGAAAATATTTTATTTTTAAAAATGTATTTCGTAATATTGACTCGAGTCGCACGGGATCGACTCAAGTTTTTATTATAAAATTAATTTATTTTGTAATATTGACTCGAATTGCACAATATCGAGTTAAATTTTTATTAGGAAAATATTTTATTTTTTAAAAGATTTATTTCCTAATATTAACTCGAGTAGAGACTGAGTCAAGTTTTTATTACGAAATTATTTTATTTTTTTAATATTTATTTTATAATAAAAACTTAACTCGAGTCGGGATCGAGTCAAGTTTTTATTACAAAACTACCCTCCCCTGTTTCTCCACCCCCCCTCTATTTTGTCGCGCCACACCACCGCCGACGGCCTCGCGGCCGGCCACTCGCAGGGGGGGGCCGGCTGCTTCGAGCACTGGGGGCTGGCCGCGGCGCCTGGGAAGGGGTGGTGGCGAGGAGCGGTGGGCCAGGGGCAGGAGGTGGGAGGGGGTGGGTCCATGGTGGCTGGGGTTTGGTGCAGGCGGCGTGGTCCAGTGGAGGGGTGGCCGCGGTCGAGGGGGTAGCGGCTTGGGGAGGTTGCCGTCTTCACCGGGGATGCCGGCGGGCGGGCCACGGCGGGGGTCAACTGCATGGGCCGTGGCCGGGGTCGGCCGGAGGGCCGCGGTGGGGTCGGCCAAAGGGCCGCGGCGGGCGTTGGCCGGATGCTCCGCGCCAATGTTGTGAGGGGAGGTGTTAAACATCATGCTACGGGCTGTTGGATTATGATCCAATGGCCCGTAATTGATACGCTACCTATGCGCTGCCAAATAAGGCAGCACACATAGGAGCATATCCATATATATATATATATATATATATATATATATATATATACACAAAAACACTGTTATGCGCTGCCTTAATTGTCAGTGCATATGCAGCAGATCGTATCCAGGCCATTGGATTTCGATCCAACGGCCTGGATCAATCATCCAAAACACCTGTTTCCCTCCGGCTGCTTCAAGCACTGGGGGCGGGCCGCGGTGCCTGGGAAGGGGCGGCGGCTGGGAGCGGCGGGCCAGGGGCAGGATGCGGGAGGGGGTGGGTCCGTGGTGGCTGGGGTTTGGTGCAGGTGGCATGGTCCAGTGGAGGGGTGGCCGAGGCCGAGAGGGTGGCGGCTAGGGGAGGTTGCCGTCTTCGCCGGGGATGCCGGCGGGCGGGCCACGGCAGGGGCCGGCCGGAGGGCAGCGGCGGGGGTCAATTGGATGGGCCGTGGCCGGGGTCGGCTGGAGGGCCGCGGTGGGGTCGGCCAAAGGGCCGCGGTGGGGTCGGCCAAAGGGCCGTGGCTGGCGTTGGCCGGATGCTCCGCGCCAATGTTGTGAGGGGAGGTGTTAAACAGCATGCTGCGGGCCGTTGGATTATGATCTAATGGCCCGTAATTGATACGCTACCTATGCGCTGCCAAATAAGGCAGCACACATAGGAGCATATCCATATATATATATATATATATATATATATATATATATATACACAAAAACACTGCTATGTGCTGCCTTAATTGGCCGCGCATATGCAGCAGATCGTATCTAGGCCGTTGGATTTCTATCCAACGGCCTGGATCAATCATCCAAAACACTTGTTTCCCTCAGGCACATTCTGCCTCGCCCTACTTCCAGACCCTCCTGGCTCCTGCCCATCGGCCACCCTTTGCCCCTTCCTACTGGCCGCCCCTGAACCCGCCCCGCAGGCCGCCCCTGCCCCCGCCCCACAAGCCTCCCATGCCCTAGCCCCGCCGCCGCCCCTGCCCCCGCCCCACCCGCCTCCCCTGCCACCCCTGCCCCCACCCCAGCCGCCTCGCCACCTCCCCTGCCTCCCCTGCCACGCCCTGCCCCCGCCCTAGCCGCCGTCCCTGCCCCCGCCCACGCCCGCTGCCCTACCCCAGCCGCCGCGCCCACTGCCCCCACCACCCTGGCCACATCGCAGCCTCCCCCTCCTAGCCTCACTCGGCGTTGTGGCTCCCCCACCCCCACCCAGCCATGTCAAGGCATCTACCCGCCGGCCCCCAGCAAGGTCGCCGGTGGTCGCGCGACGGGAGGAGGGAAGAAACAGGGGAGAAAAACTGGAGATGGCAAATTCATAATATAAACTTGACTCGATCTCGACTCGAGTCAATAGTATAAAATATATTTTTTTAAAAATAATAAAATAATTTTATAATAAAAACTTAACTTGATCTCAACTTGAATCAATAGTTTGAAATAAATTTTTTTATAAAAAATTAAATAATTTTATAATAAAAACTTGACTTGATCTCAACTCGAGTCAATAGTATGAAATAAATTCTTTTTAAAAAATAAATTAATTTAATAATAAAAACTTGACTCGATCTCGACTCACCTCCCCCGCCCCGCCCGCCTCCCCTGCCACCCTGTACCCCCGCCCCAGCCGCCACTCGTTGCCAACCCCCCCTCTCCCCGCCCCTGTCGGCAGCTGCAGTCCCCCTCCGTCCCTGGACCCCGCCGCACTCACGCCTCGCCAGCCGCTGCCCCCACCACCCTGGCTGCACCGCGGCCTCCCCTTCTGGCCTCGCCCAACGTTGAGACTCCCCCTACCCATGCCCTGTCGTGTCCAGGCATCCACCCGTCGGCCCCCGGCGAGGTCGCGGGCGGTCGCGCAGCAGGAGGAGGGAAGAAACAGGGGGAAAATATAGGAGAAAATGGGGATGGTAATTTCGTAATAAAAACTTGACTTGATCTCGAGTCAAGCCAATAATATGAAATAAATTTTTTTTAAAAAAAAATAATTTTATAATAAAAATTTGACACGTTCTCTATTCGAGTAAATAGTATGAAATATATTTTCTTTAAAAAATTCGTAATAAAAACTTGACTTGATCTCGACTCATGTTAATAGTATGAAATAATTTTTTTTAAAAAATAAAATAATTTTGTAATAAAAACTTAACTTGATTTCAATTCAAGTCAATAGTATGAAATAATTTTTTTAAAAAAATAAAGTAATTTTCTAATAAAAACTTTATTCAATCTTGACTCGAGTCAATAATACGAAAAAAACATTAAAAATATAGTAATTTATTAATAAAAACTTTGACTCTATATAATATTAGGAAATTATTTTTTTTAAAAAAATTATTGCATACTATTGACTCGAGTCAAAATCTAATTAAGCATTTATTAAAATATTATTTTATTTTTTAAAAAAATTATTTCATACTATTAACTAAAGTCAAGAACGAGTCAAATTTTTATTATGAAATTATTTTTTAAAAAAATTATTTTATATTATTGACTCGAGTTTGGATCGAGTCAAGTTTTTATTATGAAATTATTTTATTTTTTAAAAAAATTATTTCGTACTATTGATTCGAGTCGAGATCGAGTCAAATTTTATACGAAATTACCATTCCCTGTTTTCTCCTCTGTTTCTCCCATGCTTCTTCCCTCTTCCTGCCGCAGCGACCACCGGCGACCTCTCTGATCGCCGGCAGGTAGACACCTGAACGCAGCCGGGAGGGGGCCAGGGAGCCGCAGCGCGGGCGAGGCCATGAGGGGGGCCGTGGTGCAACCAAGATGGTGGGGCAGCGGCTAGCAGGGGCACGGGCGCGGGCACGGCGGGGGTGGGGGACCCTGGCTACCGGCCGAGGCGGGGGAGGGGCGGGGGTTGGCAATAGGCGATGGCTGGGGCGGGGCAGGGGTGGCAGGGGAGGCTGGGCGGGGCGGGGCAGGGGCGGCCGGCAGGACGGGGGCATGGGGCGGCTGAAAAATGGGAAGGGGGGTGGTATGGGGAGTTGTTCTGGACCATTGGATCAAATCAAACGGTACACATGGGGCAGCACATATGCGCTGCTAAAATAGGGTAGCGCATAGTAGTGTAACATCCATGGGCTGTCAGATCCAAATCCGGCGGCCCACGATTAAATCCCCCTTGCCAACTCATTCCCGCCGACCACCTCCTCTCGCCCATCCCCACCCCTGTTCGACGCGAACCCCGCCGGCCGCATCGAGGCCCCCCGCCACCGACCCCTCCCCAACCTGCCACCCCCAAACGCCGCTCCCTACCCCCGCCCCGTCGTCCCCTACTATCTCTTGCCCCCAGCCCCCTCCCTTCCCTCCCCTGCCCTCCCCAAACCTGTCGCCCCTGCCCCCGCCCCCCGCCATCCTAGGCCCCTGGCCCACCCATGGCTGCCCCCGGCCCCTGTGCCCTGCCCAACAGTCTCTCGCCCCTTCCCCCCGAACCGCCACCTTCCACCCCCGCCCCCGCCCGGTCGACCTACCCCACCCCCCGCCCAAGCGAGCCGCGACCCCCCTTCCCTCGCCAGCAGTCGCAACCCTCCCCCACGCCGTAGCCCACCCCCTGCAGGCGGCCGGAGGCGAGGTGGTCGGCAGTGGGGCAGCACAGCAACACAGAGGGGGGGGAAGAAACGGAGCAGGGTAATTTTGTAATAAAAATTTGACTCGAACCGACTCGAGACACTTGACTTGATCCCGAGTCAAGTTTTTATTATGAAATAAATTTTTAAAAGAATAAAATAATTTCATAATAAACACTTGACTTGATCCCGTGCGACTCGAGTCAATATTATAAAATGAATTTTTAAAAAATAAACTAATTTTGTAATAAAAACTTGATTCGATCCAAGGCCAATTTCTACCAATAATTGAGTCAAGTTTTTATCACAAAATTAGTTTATTTTTTAAAATTTATGTCATTATATTGACTCGAGTGTGGATTGAGTCAAATTTTTATTACTAAATTATTTTATTTTTAAAAATAAATATTTCATAATAAAAACTTGACTTGAGTCGGAATCGGTCAAGGTTTTATTGCAAAATTATTTTATTTTTTAAAAGTTTATTTTGTAATAAAATTTTGATTCGATCCAGACTTGAGTGAAGTTTTTATTATAAAACTACCCTCCCTTGCTTCTCACCGCCTCTGTTTTGCCACATCGCCCAACTGTCGCGACCTCTCGCTGGCCAACACTGTCGCCACTTCGCCTATGGGTGGTGGTGGGTGGGGTGTCGGATCTGGATGTGGGCGGCAGGTGGGCTGGGGGCGGTGACGGGCAGGGTGCCGAGGTGCCAGTAGGCAGCGGTGGGCGGGGTGCAGTGGTGCCCGCAGGTGGCGGGCGGTCGGCTACAGGGGCCCGGCCGGGGGGGTGCTGATGACGCTGGGCCGCCGGATCTGGATGGGCGGTCCAGATTGCATGCTACTGATGCGTTGTATTTTCATGTAATGCACAATAACATGGCTATATATAAACACTTCCTCGGCTAACAAGGACTTACCAGGACTTGGACACCGTCACCTATTAGATTAGTCTCAATACACTTAGTGGCTCTGATACCAATGTAGTCGCAAACTTTCAAGTTTCGCCCAATGTTTAAAATCTTTAGACAGATTCGTGTCAAGACTATTTCTGCAAACAAAATATAAACAGCTCTTCTACAAGTTCATATATTCAAAGATAAATATGTTTGATACTATGTATATCTCTAGAGAGACTTGATAAAGCAAATATGTTTGAATCAAAACAAATATAAAGAAACTAAATATTATTTCATTCTTTGACATATACAAGAAAGAAATACTTACAAAGACATGTCACAAGCCAATCTCTTTACACTTCACACTTCACACTCACCTCACACTTCACACTCACACTCAAATACAAACCAAACTTCGAACCACTTCTTCCTATCTTTCCGAAAGAGTGAAAGCTGGAAAGATCAAAAGATGCCAAGCCAAAAGATACCCCTCCACTTCCTCATCAGCCTGCTATAAGTGCTCTTAGACAGGTGACTCTGACCTAAACAGATCCGGGTCGTGAAACTTTATGAGATTCCTTCTTATCTTCATCTTATCTTCATTACTGTCTGGGACCCATATGGAAAAGATAACATACACCAACATAGGGACCCACATAGAATCATTACTTTGATTGGGACCCACCATCCTTAAAAATATTCTTTAATATCCCGATCCTTTCGTTTCTAGTGGACATATCCTCAAATGGCAAGAATTCAACCTGAGTTGTACAATTAACAGAGACAGCAGTAGTACTAGGTGACTGATCTGGAGATGGAGAATTATTCATTTTAGGACAATTCCTAGCACTATGTCCTTGTTCTCCACAACATAAGCACGTCATCAAAAGTTGACCAAGAGTAATTGAACAGTAGTTTGAAACATGTCCAAACTGTCCACATATTGAGCAATGAAAATCTAGAGTATTTAATTCTGGTTGGCCAAATCCATCAATAAGTTCCTTATTAGATGATGATGGTGATTCAGGTATCTCTACTTTAGGAGTGCTGGAAAATGGAAGATTTCCGCCTGAATAAAAATCCATAGTATATGCCCATCTTATAGCCTCGCCTTCAGGAATCAAGGGATTTTTACTTTTTACCTGTAAATATTGCAAATAAACGTTAGGAGGCAGTGTTGGTGGTGTCACTGCAGAGGATATTTCTGGAAGCACAGGAATGGATGAACACTGAGGAGAATGAGACACAATTTCAGGGGTTTTTGCTTTAGAAGCAATAGACACGGATTCACTTAGAACAGCTTTTCCTTTGTTTAAACTTTTGACAGGAAGCCCGTACATAGAAACATTGGTATTGAACCTATCCCACCATCTAGTATAAATTTTTCGGGCTAGACTCGATGCTTGATTGCCATAAATTTTATCAAACTTAAAACAATAGCTCTAAGAGGCTATCAAAGGAATACGATAATAAATAAGAAACTGAGTAAAAACATCACCAAAGACTCGATCAATTCTTTCCTAGAATAAATAAAATTGACTCAGAATATGATTAGGTAAGAACTCAAATCCAGGACCAAATCTATAAAACCATTTCATAAACCAAGTGGGTAGTACTTAAAGTTTAGGTAAATCCATTCTAATAAACCAGGAGTGCTGACTAACTTTACTTTTGTATAACAAAACTTTCTCAAACGATTCAATATAATCCCAATAATTATAGTCCTTTGGGATTGAAAAGGGTCCATTATATGAGAGGGTTTTCAAAGTGTTGGGGTTACCAAAGTCGGACATATTCAACACGTTTTTTATTAATATTTTACTGAATAGCACAGAACTCTCATGCTGATCATATAACATAATTTGCTGAGACACAAGGCCACCTTTGAAAGTATGCGTAATTTCAGCAGAACTAGTTTCAAGTAAAATCCTCTCATAATAAAACCGATTTTTTCTGGATTTCATGGGAAAAGACGTATTATATGGTAACAGTTGTTGGGCCAATATATTTGGATCTGCAGATTGTAACTCCTCAGGAGTGTATTCAAGATAGCAAATATGTAAAGGTGGATCCTTTGGTAAATAAGGACTTAAATTTCTGGAGGAAGGGTTTTGAATCAAGGGTTCCAAAACATTTTCATTATAAGGACGAGAGCCCTGAGGTAAAGGGGAATTTTTGTATTTATAAGCTGGAGAATGAATAAGCTTTTTATCAGCCATCTATACCCCTGCAAAAATTCACGGGTGAGAAAATCAGGAAGAGAGTTAGTATCACCATGAATGAATTCAATATCAAAATCAAAGATAGCAAGAAGAGCTTACCATCTAGCAAATATATATTTAGATGCTAAATTTTTTACATCTTTTTCAAGAATATCCTTAGCAGCTTTACAATCAATTCTTAATAAGAATTTTTAATTAATTAAATCATCCTAAAACTTTAAAATACAAGTAACTATACTTAACATTTCTTGTTTAATAGTAGAGTATTTTTTCTGTGTATCATTCCAAATACCTGAATGATATCGAATAACTACAGGTTTATTATTTAATATTTGTTTCAAGATACCCCCATAACCTACTACTGATGCATCAGTTTCTACAATTTTTAAAGAGGTAGGATGGGCTAATGTTAAGCAAGGTATATATTTGACTTTGTTTTTAATATTTTGAACTGCCTTAGTATGAGCAGAGGTCCATGGTGAGGAATTTTTTCTTAATCGTTGCCATAGTAACTTGCAATCTTGTGCTAAATCTTGGTAAAAATCAGATACATAATTTAAACTGCCTAAAAATCTTTGTAGTTGAGTTTTTTCTAAAATCTCATCAGGAAACTTAGATGAAAATTCAAGTACTCTGTTGTATGGGTCTTATAAATCCTTTCTCTATTTCATGTCCTAAATATCTAATTTTTGTTTGAACTAAAGACATTTTCTTTTTAGATAGTACTATTCCTTGAGATTTAATAATTTTATAAAATTGATTTAAATGTTTAAAATGCTGATCTAAATTATCAGAATAGATTAAAACATCATCAATATAAACAATGATATATTCTAAATATGGATTAAAAATATCATTCATTACCTTTTGAAATTCTGAGGGTGTATTTTTAACCCAAAAGGCATGACATTCCATTCATATTATCCAAAAGGAACATTAAATGCTGTTTTATATCTATCTTGTTCTTTTATTTGAATTTGCCAAAATCCTGATTTTAAATCAAATTTACTAAAGATTTGTGCTGTAACTAATCTTTTTAATAAATCTTTCTTATTAGGAATAGGATATCTAATCCACTTTAAAACTTTATTAAGGGGTTTATAATTTATAACTAATCTAGGTGCTCCTCTTTCTATTTCAGAAGCTTTATATACATAAAAAGCTGAACATGACCAAGGAGATTTACTTTCTCTTATTAACTTGTTTTCTAATAAAGTTGTCATTTCTTTCTGACAATATTCTACTAATTCTTTATTCATTTGAATAGGTCTTGCTTTTGTAAGGATATCAGATTCATGAAATGTATCTTCATAAGGAAGAGATACTTCATGTTTCTTTCTATTCCAAAAAGCACTTGGTAACTCATTACATAAATCTTGTTCAAATAATTCTTTGAATTTCTTAATTTTAGTTACAATATTTGGGTCTTCAAGTCTTTTCTCTAAAACCAAACTATTGACCTCATCCTTTATATATTTAATCTGTTTAACTTTATTTTGTATCCTGTCATTTATATTATCAATTAAAGTTTTATGGGCTGGAAATTCTAATTTAAAAGTAATTTCTTTACCTTTAAAACTAGTATGAATTCCATCTTGGTCTACTCTAAATGGTTCTATTATAGAAGTAAATGGGTTTCCCAAGATAATTTTTGTACCAGCATCTTTAACTAATATAAACGTTAAATATATACATGTATTACCTATACATACAGTTGCATGAGGTAATTTATAATTAATTTTTAATCTTTGATCATTAGCAGTAGATAATTTTTGAGTTGTTTTCTTATAAAATCTAGTAGGAATTAATCCTTCTCTAATTATATTCCTATCAACACCGGTATCTACTAGAGCTAATGTTTCCAAGGTAAACTTTTTATCTAATATTAATTTTATTTTTAACATATATCATCTTTGGATTGTTTGCTCAATTATATTTAAATAAGTTTTTTCTTGAGAAGATTCACCTATACAAAATTTTGAATCTTCAAAAACTTTTAAATTTTCTACTTCTTCAGATTCAGAAGAGTTATCATGTGTCTTTGATTAATTCTAATATTTCTATTCTTTTTCTTAATTGACTAATTTCATTTTTTAATTCTTTTATTTCATGCTTAAGATCTTGAACTGTAATAGTAGTTTTGTCTTTCTTTACTCTATCAAATACTTCAGTCATACTATATGGAGGATTAAGGATTACATCTTTTTTCTCTAATTTCTTTTCTTTAAAAGCGCCTAATAGTTTTTCCATATATTTTCTTTGTTCTTCTTTATCAGTCATATTATCTATTATGTCTAATAATAATGTTTCCTGAGCTGTAATAACATTAATACTTAAATTATTAAGATTATTTCATATTTCAAAAATACTATTACATTCACAGTCATCATCAGTAGTTGATTTACTGGATTGAGAAATTTCTTCTATTTCTAGTGCATCATATTCAGAAGTATTACTATTATATTCATCTATAATATTGTATATTTCTGTTTTTTCTTCTTCAGAAATATTTAATTCCTTTATCTTCTTTTTTAATTTACATTGACTTCTTGTATGTCCCGGTTGTCCTCAATCCCAATAGACTACTGATTTTGTCTTTCCAGATTTTATATTAGTTTTCTTCAATTTAGGTTTCCTTTTAATTTCTTCTTTCATAGGTTTATTTCTTCTTAATTTTCTTTTTATAAAAGATCTCTTTTGTATAGTTGGTTTGGGAGGTATTATAGAAGGTAATTGGGTACCAAATTATTTACAAAATTCTCCCAATTCCTTTTTCCCAACTAACCGTTGTTTTTTAAGTTGATTTTTTAATTTTAAATCATTACATATACTTAAACCTTCTACAATTATATCATTATGTAATTTTCCAAAAGTAAATAAATGATAAGGAATAACACCATTAATTGACTCCTAATTTTCTCTCTAATTCTATCTGCAAATAAAGGAGGTAATCCAGCAATATATCGTTCTTTCCATAAATCGGAACTAGAATCATCTCTTTGAAATAATAAGGTTAAAAATGTATCATGGTACCATCTATAATGAGTTCAGAGTTGGACATTTTAAACTCATTAATAATCCTTGTGTTCTTTCCTTAATAATATTAGGATCTCCTACAAAATTTTGTAATATAGTTAAATATTAGAGTTATAACAACATCTTCTATAGTCTGTCCTGTATTTTGATCTACTTTCGTTGCTCCTAAAATTTCTATTTTTTGTGCAGGTTGAAGATAATGATCCCACCAACCTTTTAATATTCTGCTAAATCCTAAGGCTATCATTTCAGCTATTTGTCTATCACTTTGATTAGTTGTTTTACATATTGTACTATACATTAACATTCCATGTAAGGTTGTTAATATTTGATATTCTGATTGACCATCTATATTCCATTCATATATAGATTTTGCTTCAAATGATAATCCAGCATTCATTACATTTTCTTCAAATAATAAAGATGCAGGAGTTGGTCTGGAATAATAATTTCTAGTTGGTGCTGTTGGTTGTACCTTTAAAGGTTGGGCCATCTCTATTCGACTGCTATTAAATTGATCTATTAATTGATCAATATCATTTTCTATTAATTGGTCTATATCTTGATTAATAACTCTTATTGAGTCCTTTTATATTTAATCCACTTAATCTAGTTACTAATTTTTCTATAAATTCTTCACTTAAAATTTTATTTTGGATTACAGGTTTTGTAGTAATTGGAGGTTTAATCAAAGCAGGAGTGATTGGCAGAAGCTATTATTTTTTCTTTTCCTTTTTCTTTAACACAACATTTATCTTCTATCTGAGCTAAATGTGTTGCTATAGTTTGTAAATGTAAATGTGTATAATTATTTTGTTTAATTATAACAGATGTCTCTTCATTATATTTTTTATCAATAGTAACATAAGAAGAAGCCTCAATTGTACCATATTTAATATTTCCTACTGGCGGATGTTTACTAGTGATGACTTTTCCATCTGTCGTATCCCAATTTACATTTATTCTAGCCTGGACTTGTGTATACCAATCTACAAAGGGAAGTTCTCTTCCAATATTTATTAAATATTGATAATAATCTTTTTCATTATTCTCTAACTGTTCCTGAGTATGGGTTTGAAAATGCCATTCTCTAAACTTTTTATTTTTTTCTAATATAAATTCTTTTGAGCATTTTTCTTTATTTGGTACATATGTATACATATTTATTTTTAAATTCATCTCAGATAAAGTTGGTTCCTAAGTATATATACCATTAGGTATTTGTTGTTCAGACACATATATTCCCTTTATGCTAGAAGAACTTTCATTTGAATTTGGAGTTTTAGATCTATAAGACACACTAGGTCTATTAAAAATAATTTCTACATTTCCATCCGAAGTTTCAATTATTTGTTCAGTAGTTCTTTTTATGACTTTAGGAGGTACTATATTATCTAATTTCCAAGAATCTGGTAATGTGATTTCATTCCATGTAATAGTTTTAGAAATAGTTATATTACTTTTATTAATATCTATTTGAAATAGAGTTGTTTTACCTTTATGACTTTCTATTCTAGAATTTGGATTAATAGTATTCATAACTTTAAAGCAAATCCTAAAAATAACACATAAATTCATAGATCCTGGTAACATATCATAACATTGTATTTGAATATTTAAAGCTAAAGTATCTTCGATATTAGGGTAAAAAGACTTACTGAATAATTTGGGTAATAATTAAAATATACAGGGCCATTACCTAAGGTAGATTCTATAATACCTAATAATGAATCACTAAACTTATTATGCCTTTTATCTCTTAAACATAATAATAAAGAGGTATTTAGTCCATCCCTGGTTAATGGTTTTATTGCTACTTGAATCAAACCTAGATGTATATATTTATACTCTGTTCTTAATTCATCTAGTAATTTTGATTTTAATAAAGTAATAGCTTATGTTATATTTTCAACGTTAATACTTTATTCAAAATTTTTTATTATATATGATTGTTTAAATTCTACTATACCTTTATTATATACAGAACTGGGGTGAATTGTAGGAAGAGTCTATTTATTTAACTTCTGTTCGATGTTCTTATAAATGATCTGTTCTGAATTTCTAGAATCAAACAAGGTTTAAGGTTTTTTAATTATACTGGATAAAAAAGCTATAAAAAGATCAAGAGTTAATCCAATAGTAATTTCCTAGGTGAAGCCAATCCAAATTGCCTAAACGCCTTCCTCGGCTAAGAAAGACTTACCGGGACTTAGACACCGTCATTATTTTATAGATATATATAGGGCAGATTTACTGTGCTCAAGCATGCCTGTGCTTGAGCCATTCAGCCGTCGGCGATGCGACCTCCTTGCCCGGCCCGTCGCCGCCCCCGGCCGACTGGGCGGCGACCCCTCTCCCCCACCACCGACAGCGACTGGGCAGGGGATCTAGCTGCCCCGCCTCTTCCCCTGTCGGCCCGCCGCCCGCCGCTGGGCGACACCACCCCCACCCCGTCGCCGTCCCCCCGCCCGCCACCCCGCTGCGCCCCCCTCGACCCCGCGCCCTCCCTCGCCCTCACCGTGGCCCCCGCCCGCCCCCCGCCCTCCCCCTGTCGTGGCCCCCGCCCGCCCCGCCGCGACCCCCTAGGCCCCAGCCCGCCACCCCGCCGTGCCGCGCCCCCGCTTGGCGACCTGCGACCACGCGGCCGCCGCCCCCGACCAACCTTGTCCCCTGTCACCGCCCCCCCTCCCCCGGCCGTCGCTGTGGCTGGGCACCCTTCCGCCCCTCCGCCGTCGTTGCTCCGGTGGCGCCGGCGGCCACCCTTTTTTTTATCTTGGCCGTTGGATGCTAATTTAACGGTCAAGCTTGAGCACAAAACTTATGCATATATATATATATATATATATATATATATATATATATATATATATATATATATATATATATATATATAAGAACATGTCAATCACACGGCTGTTAGGCATTGAAAAAAAACAATAAAAAGGACCCGCCGTTTCTATTTCTTTTCCTTACATTTCATTTTTGTACACCAAACGAGAAAGAAAACCCAACATGGCGATTTCCGAAGGACCCGCCGTCTGGGTCCTTGTTTACGTCCTCCTCCTCGCATCGCCTCAAGTCTCATCGGCCGCCCCAACTCAGTGCGACCTCACTGTCCTCCATGGCAATGATCTCTACACTTTCTCCTTGGCTCACCCCACCTCTAACTACCCTCATGGCATTCTCAGTGAAGATGGGTATTTCCTCTTTCCTATCTTCCCCTTTCTTGGTATTCCGTTTTGCCCTGTTCTTTCATGGATTGCTTGATTGTTTGCACAGGGGAAATTAATGGGTGCTAGTTTAGTGTTTTTTTTTCTCTGTGATTTCTTTGCCACGCTGTTGTTAATGCACTCATAATAATGTATTATAACTGTTCTAGTTTTATAATTCGTTTGAAAAAATGGTATGGTTCAGAGGATATTAAATTTTGATTGTATGATTGATTTTTAAGTTTTAGTATTTGTCTAAACTGGTATAATGATAGATATAGTCATGCTTAAAATAAAAGTTTGAAAGGTGGTTGCCTGAACCTTTATAATATTTTCCCTATAATTTGGCTGTTTGTAATTTACCCGCCTTTTAATATTTTTTATCTGCTTCTAATTAAGAAGCAATTTTTTAGCTTCTTATTTAATTTTGATATCTTTTGGCAGATTTTACAAAGTGGCAGTCAATGAAACAGTGCTCTGGTTTCAGGTTTGGCCTATCAGGTCACTTTTACGTAGTTATATTTTTAAAATTTGTTTTATTTTAATTTTTTAATGAAGTGTCACTTTTTTTCATAGTTTGCTCTTTGAAACTCTTGTCGTTTTTTAATCGCACACTTAAATTTTCTGCCATCTTTTTAATCATAGGTGATTATTCAGACTTAAAGGGTTGATTCTTTTGAAGTTTTATTATGAGTTTCTTTATCTGACCTCTGACAATGTGGACAGAAAGTGTCTGATACATTGATTTGTTATATTTATACTTGTTATTGGATGCAATAAGCATTTTAGATTGATACTCAAAATTGATGCGCTGTTGTCTCATGTCTATGTATGAAACAGCTTTGCGATCAGATGATCTTCAATCATGACCCACCTCGTTGTTTTGGGTGTGAGGTAAGTATTTTGAAGATTTCTTTTCTTCCACTTGTTTCATGTCATCTGGTGCTGCACCTGATATTTAGGTTTGATCATGAATTGTCTTGTTTTTAACTTGGGAAATATGCCAGTGACTACAATTATTTAACAATCATGAAGGTTGACCTGGGGATTTGTATCATATATTTAACTATTGTTACCTGTCATAGAGAAATTTACTTCCGATTTCAAGGGTGGTCCTTTCTTCTCCTAAGTGCAGTTACCAAGTTCTGTATTTTTCGCTTTTTGTTTAATTGTCTAATTATTTTCTAGTTCTTATTTTATATTAACATTATTGTGGAAGCCACCTGGACAAAGGAGGATGGCTGGGGTCAAGAGGCATATCTGGCCATCAAAACTTTGCTATTTGTAATCTCATATATCTTAGATTTGGATCCATGTCTGTGACACCTTTTTGATATCAGGTGGAAGAAGAAGAAATTGTAGAAGTTCACCATTATGTTGATTTGTAATGGGTGACTTACATGCTGACCTAAATAACTTGATCACTGTTTAGGGTTGTGGAGGCGAAACACGATGTGGAGGGATGTGCAGTGCTCTTGTTGCCACAAATGAGGGAGGTAATAACACAAAGCAGTTTGATTACAACTATAAATTTACAATCTGTTTCTTCTAGCATTGTCAGCTAAATCCTATAATTTATGAATGCACTTCTCCATTTTCTTTAAATCTTAGTTTAGTTAGTCCATGTAGATGTTTTACAATTTATTTCCCAACATAAGTGGCCTGTTAAGCATTCATAGTCAAAATGTTTTTGGCAACTACTTTGTAGAAGCGACCTAGTTGTCTATGTATGTTGTAGGGCTGTGTATATTAAACACCATTGTGTTCCTTAATTGGGGAGCCTTGTGCACTAGGAACCGTTTTTCAAGGATGCTTATCAAAATCTGGAATATGGGATACTGTGACAATGTTATTGGTGTTAACCACTTTGGCATGTACAGGATACGATGTTTGTCGAACGATTGGACATCTATCAACTGCTAATGTTGCTCTTATAGGTACTTGATCAGTATTGTCCATTTCACTGGTTGCTTTCTTCAATTACTTGTACTAGTAGTCTATCCTATTTTATCACCGGGGTAACGCTATTTATAATAAATTAACAGATGTAGAAAATCCTGGCAAAGGTGTCATTCTAAACATGTCTTCTAGCCAGTCCCGTATTAGATGTTCACTTACTGTATCAGTTAACTGTGATCCAAGCAATGCTCAGGTTTTTATGTTGTAAACAGTACTCTCTTATTCTTCAATGTTCCTTTCTATTTATTTTTTGATAAATTTCTTTTTCCTTTTTATTTACACCTTATGAGATAAAAGAATTTCCTAGGATCCATACTCCCTCAGGAGGCTGGTTGACTGCAATTATGTGAGTTATGTGTCATCTATTCAATTTATATTTATTATTTGAAAGATAGATAAAATTCTCTTCCTGGTGTTTTACGAGTTCTATTTACTATGAGTGTTGTACATTGTCATTCAAATCATGAAGTTTAATACTTAATTAGTTGTTTGAGAATGTGATAATAATGTTAATATTGATTTTATATTAATAATTGCTACTTTTAAGTAATTTCTTATGGTAATGGTTTCAATCTCTGATACGAACAATTTCCTGTAAATATTTTGGGAAAAAATATTTGTGTTTGTTTAGAAAATTCTGATAATTTGCTGAAGGTCTTAATATGATTATGGAACACTGTAATGCTTATCCCTTTTCAGGCTATTGAAATGAAGCATCCTTCTGGCTGTGCAACAATTACTTCTGGACATGGCAGCAGATGGGGCTGGCTTGGGACTCTTATCTTGATGTAAGTGATCTGGTCAATTAGTAGATTATCTTAATTTTTAGGCACTTTTGAATGAAAAGCTGTAACGACCTGCCTATCAGAGCCTTGTGCTGGGTATTACTAAAAGATGAGTCATGCGATTAAATGAGCCCAATAACAAGTAATATAAAAATTAAATAGACGGCAAAAGTGATTAAATAAGGAAAAAATTATGGCGGGCTACACCTTCTATGAGCTACACATCTAATCTAATGTGAACCTTGTTGATGGGCCCCATATAATGATATTTATATGTATTAAAAATAGAATTTATAAGTAGGAGGTTGATAAAATTTTATCTTTATTTTACATTATTATGACCTACTTTTCAATTTTTTTTTAAAAATGCATTAGTTACTAGATATATTGAAATTAATTTTATTTATAATTACTTTGATAATTAAGATGAAAGGTTAGAAGCATTAAAATGAGTTGCAAATTTATAATTATCCTTATTATTTATTTTTCTATTTATCTGTGGATTTTGAATAGTAGGACCCACGAAATTGCTCCAAATAAAATAAAGATAATGATAAAATAAGCTATATGAGTTGTAGCTCATGTATATACGACTCTTAAATATAATAAAGGTAATGATAAAATAAGGATAAATATTAAGCAAGTACTAAAAATATAACCATAACCCAAATCAACTAAATAAGTAACCACCACAAGGGTTACACATTATGTAATAATAATCCCAATAAAAACTGCTACTATGGCCCCTAGGGTTGAGCACAAGTTCTCACATCCACCATTATTGACTCAATTAGGGAAATTGTAAAGTTTAAGAAAGCCCAATGAATCGAACAACCAAGGAGTATATCCATCCTCATATACCGCCAACCTAGTCCCTGATGAAAAAACTCCTTCCTACGAAGACAATTTCACATTAGTGTTAAAACCACTAAGTACATATAATATTAAATGTATTTACTATTTATTCTATTTCCATTAATATTAGATATGAGCCTACGACGAGCTCCTAGCCAAAGGGGTGGCCACCCGAAGCCAAACAACAACCTTTGTGATAAAAATGCTCCCCCATCCTAGACGGTAGACCTAGCATCCTAGCCCACCCTCCATTCCATGAGTGTGTAATGGACTAGTGGTAGTTCTAACTCATGCTTTTTTGACTAAGAAGCAATCAATATTTATATATTCTGAGAACCTTTTAGCTACCTTGTTTAACTAGAACTACCCTAATCTTGTGACCATTACTATAGAGTAAGTTCTAATTAGACTATAGCAGACAAGGGATTAAATACTATACATACGATTATACGTACCTTGGTTTGACTGTACAATGACCTAATCTGAATAACCATACAACATAAATTATACATTAAAACATATTATTTATAACTACATGCATGATGATATTATGTTGATTTATTACTACACAGCACAACATAATGTAAGATACAAATCCCTAGAATATATAATTAACTAATTAATCTCTTATATGTGTGGGAATTATATAATTAATACTTCCAATCAATGCAATACACCAATAACTTAATTAAACACAAGCAATAAACCAAAATGATATCTCTAACAAATAATTAATTACTGCATCCATTATTTATACACAAGGCAACTAAAACCCACTAACTAAATGTGTCCAATAATAACTCATCAAAACTATTAGACAAACACATCAATTTAGCATTTATTTCACAAATTTAGTTGATCTAGGTAACAAATGAATTGGGCGCATGCCATAATTTAAATGGAACAGCGCTCATTCACTTTACCACAAAACTTGATAATGAGTGAATACTCAACCAACCATAATTTAGAACTCACTATTGCACACTCGTGGATCAATTCATAATAATTTGATTAATAATAATTAACTATTCAATTACCTAGTTTATGGTAGATTTTATTATTACTCAACTATGTTAATGCACTTTTCAAAGAAGAGTTACCCATCTATTACAATTCTCAATGGCTGTTTTATTTTAGCCCACACACTTAAGATAAAATTTTGAATCTAACATTTACTACTTAGTATTGATTCAGGAATTAATAAAATCTACAACCCTAATACGAACAAGAAACACTGAACCATACAGTATTAAGGAAAGATGATAAGTTACTAGCTGCAATAATGACTTGTATTAATCCATCACCCTCAAGCACCACAATCCAGTTAAATCAAGGTAGCTAACCCCAACACACACTCTCTCAGGCATCTTATCACATCTACAATGTCACCAAGTAATGATCACATGCAGCAGTGTACTCCAGCCAACCCATTTACATCTAATTACCACGTACTGTTATAACTCCCTCCTGAATGGTTAGACAATACACAACTCAACTACGTACATGATCGATAGATTTAAGTAGAGTTCTTATTTACTTAATCATTCTGACAACCCAACCCCTGAATTCACCCTTATCCTAACAACTAGACAAATGCAGAGAAAACAACTACAGCCAAATATGTCACTGAGTGCTGCCGCATGCATAAAACCAGTACCGCTGCGCCAAGGCTCAACCTGCTGCGTCTGCCCAATCACTAAGTCATAGGTACTTGTAGTGCACCTAGGTGCACAATGCTTGTTCAGAAAAAAAACTCACGGCATGATGGAGGTAGGGGGTAAATTGACTCCAGGAACATTTAATAAAAAGCAAACACAAGCATAAACATCCCAACCATGAAAAATAACCAGTCTAAAAAGAAAACAATGATCAACATGCATTAACATTTGCATGAACTAGTATCAGAGAATAATCCACAATTCATGAATAAAGCAACCCAACCATGATCCTATTCATGAATGCATGCATGCTAATAAAAGAAAAAAAAAGAAAAGAAAGGCGAGGAGGAAGAGGTACAAGGAAAGGAAGGGAGAAGAAAAGGGATGTCGACCAAGGATGAAGGTGAGACCTAATGGCAATGGCGGTTCAACTCTCCCATCCAAAATTTAATGTGAGTGATGGAGAGAATCTCTTTCCAAAGATAGGTATCTAACTCCAAAAATTTCTCAGAAAATCCCCTTTCCTCAACTACCCTAAAATCCTTCTTTATCTCCATCTAACTCAGTCAACACTTGAGTCCTATTTAATCTCTACCCTGGCTTGACTCTTTTTCCTCCTAAATAACAACAGCATACAATAATAAATAAATAAAACACACGGTCGACCCCCACGTAAGTAACTTGAACTGAAAATAATAAGTAAAACAAAATAAAAGATCGGGTTCTCACAATGATGGATTGATTTTATCAATATTTTCATGCCTCATTCCCTTCCATTTAAGTATATTGGGTCTTCATCTTGAAGCTTACAAAGTGTTGTTTAGGGATAAGTGTTTCTAAACTGGCATAGGTTAAAAGGTAGAAGGAAATTTCTATGTATACCCCAAACTCTGACATGGCACCTCAGATTAACAAACTCTTATTCTTTTGTGCAGTCTTATATGCATGTTGGGAGTCTATGTGCTTGCTGGTGCAATCTACCGGTTCTTTTTCCTTGGAATACGTGGTACAGAAGTATGTTATTCTTTCCATCTTCCTATGTCTTTATTTGCCTTCATTGTAAAATTGCTGTAATATATGTTTGATGTTAGTAATCTATTTTCCTCAATTTCTTGCTGATATAAGACACAAGTTGAGGAAGAAAAATGATCCAGAATACTGCAGAAATGAACACTAAAACCATTGACCATACACATCAAATCTATGTTTCATTGGAAGCAAATTACATATTTACATTCTAATTCCTTCACAAATCTGAAAGAATCTTCCATGAGTTCATGGTACATCTGGCACAATAAAGAAAAATTATCTTCTTCAACTTTATTCATGCACATTCGGCATGGCCTGAGGTGGCATTTATTAAATTTTGGAACTGTTCACTTTGGTCTTGAGATTGTTGGGAGTTAACAAGATTTTTAAAAAATGATCTTGGAAGGTTTGGAAGGTGTAGTAAACTTTGCCAAATTGCCCTTAACCCCAAACAAAGGAGGAGGGTGACATTAGGAAGAGCATCCGACTATCAAAACTAAAAACTTAGCCAAATTGCCCTTAACCCCAAACTGAAAATAGATATTGTTTTTCTTATTGTTCTATGATTTCCTATATTAGGCAATTTCTTAGTTTTGATTAATTGTTACATTAGGAAAATAATATCTATTTTCAGTTTTTAGTTTGATGTGCCAGTGAAGAGCCACTTGCCCATTGCCACTGGCAGGTCTTTCTTTCATCCTCTACTTCACTCATTTTTGTCGTTGACCGATATAACAATCCAACATCCTGTTTTTTCCCCTAACCATTATTGTTGATTTGCTAGAGTTGTACAATCTGAATCCAAAGGTGATGGCGAAGGGGAAACGAGATTGATAGGAAACTAAAATGAGGAAAATATAATTGGATATTTGAGGATCGAAAAGAAGGTAGGAAAAAGAAGAAGCCTAACAAATGGGGAGAGGTTGGAGAGTTAGAACCAACAATGGACGAAGAATTTCGGGAGGTTAGGAGATAAAGCTTAAAATCCACCAAAGTTTCATGATTTTCATTCATCAAAATCTGAAACTTTCAATCGTGAAAGAGTTATATGTATAGCCTACCAAAAATCCCTAATAAAAATGACGAAAATTACAAGAAAAATCTTACAAAATATAAAAATTACATAGAATTCCCGAAAAATAACCAAACTGCTTAATTTATTAGAGACCCATTAAAAAAACAAATATTATTTCAATCTGTCATACATGAACTCCCTCCATCTTCAAAGGAACTCGACTTCAATATTTGAAAGACAAAGTTCTCAATCACGGGCAACATCACAACATAATGGATGATCTGTAACACCCCAAATCCGGTTCACACTCTTGAACCAAACCGGCATGTTACAGGCCCCGATTAGGTCGGCTAACGCGAACCTAACTCGTGCGGATCCAATCTCGGAGTCTTAAGATGAAAATACGATCTGTCATAAATGAATGCATGCACAAAATCCTAACATGGTACTACATGAATGACATGCAATTTAACTTTCACACCATCACAATTACGAGCAAAATCAATGAAAATTTTGAAGTAAAACTAGCAGGGTCTCCCCTAAAAGTGCAATTATGGGCCCACCCTGTCAAAATAATATATATACAAATATATCGGCATGCATTAACAATCACACAAAATCTCATTTATAACGTATTCATTCTGAAGCTCGGGTCTCAACCCACTACGCTTCCGCTGCTCAACTCTGATCATATTTTGCATTCTATTATCGTGTCTTAGCATTTCATTCACATCATATCATCATGCTCAAACATTTACTCATGTCATTCACAATATAATAACATAATAATACAATATTAAACATTCAGAAATCTAACATGTGTGTGTGTACAAGACCTCATTGCTCCTCCGTCCAAGCTGGCTCCTCCAACTCGTGATTATTACCTACATATAGTATAAAAACACGTCAGTAACAAGTGTTACTGGTCCGAAAAATAAAATAACTATAACAAGCTGGCTATGAGAGCAAACTCTCATATGAAAGAAAACCATATACTTCCTCAAGAACACTCTGAAGGGCACTACTGAGGAGCCACTGGGCTGCAGACCCGGTAGCATCCCGAACTTACTGATCTGCTGCTGGTACTGTGCCGTTCTCGGCACTTCTTTTTCAGTACTTCTCATGAAACTTTATCCTAAGCCCTCTCCTTACCTCCATATTTCTCCTGGCCTTGAGCACGAAGGCCGAGTACTCTCAGGCAGTCGCCTTTAGTACCCTTTGAACCACAAGTCCGGACATGCGCTGTACTAAACAGTACCCGTAAACCTCCACGTTCTCCGGGTGTGAGGAACTCAAACGCGGAGTTGTCAGGATCCCTCGGGAATGGAACAGTCCGCTGGCACTAATCCAGAGCCCGCTTTGACTGTCACGGCATCCTCTGCATGGTACGTGCAGTCGATTTCTCCGTCTCTCGTCTCACTAAAAACGCGAAAACTACATATATATATATAGGGCTGGGTAGGGATTTATATAATAGGCCCGAAGGCAACTTGTGGTGGATCTTGGTTTCGAAATCATCCTCGAGGGATCTCATCCTCGAGGGGTTATTAATCCGGAAAATGTTCGGTTAAATGGCCCGAGTTAAGTGGGATCCGATAAAACGCCACTTAACCCGTCCTGCAGGCAATAAATTAAACATACAATAGAAAGAGTAAATCAGAGACGAGTCCTAAACGGACCTGGTAGAAGCTCCAAGCGTGTCATCGCGCCTAGGCGGCGAGCTCCTACTCCGTACCTACACATCAAAACTAAATACTAACGCCCACTAACTAAATGATGCATCAAACTCAATAACATCACACACAATGCAACCACAAGATCATCCATCAAAATAACAATCAGATAATTATAAGAGTAAATAATCCTAACTCAAACTATTCATACCATATTTTATTCTGTTCTTCTAAGTTGCATCGTACTAGATTAACATGCTCATACACAATTCATCTCATTAGATCACTTACTTCATTCGCTAACAATCTCATCATGCACATCTTTACTTTATTCATGGTCAAGACATTAATCATGATAATTAATCAACCCTAGCATGCTATGCTAACAATTATCATCAATTTTAAATAAATCAATCGGAGGTAATTATACCTCACATCGTTGGCAATCGGCGACGGCTAGGGTTCCGTCGCGCGTCTCGGAGCTCAAATTTGGCGCTCATCGGCGTCCGAAGCTCGATCGGGCTCCACTGGGTGAGCCCCGCGGAAGATCCGGTGAATTCCGGCGAATCCCAGAAATTCCGATTTTTCCGGCGGTTTTCCGGCAGCTGCTGGCGGTTTTCGGCGACTTCCGGTGGTTTCCGGCGACAATCGCCGGCGGCGTCTACTGGTCGGAAAGGGGTCGTGTTGGGTACCCTCGGAACCGGCTCGGCGACCCCGACTCATCTACGAGGTCGACGCGGCCAACGGAGGTGGTGGCTCGCCGGAAAACGGCTAAAACAGGGCCGGCGGCGATGGGTCGCTAGATCCGGCCGGCCAGGGCGGCGATGGCCTCCGCTCCGGTCGGGGAAGGCCGCTAGGGGGTCGAGGGTGTCGAGGCGACTACCCGATCATGGCGGCGACGGTCGCCGGCGGCGCGGGCGACGACAGAAGCGCGGCGCGGGCGTGGCGCTTGGCACGGCGATCCGGCGTCGCAGCGGCCCGATGGGGGCCGGACTTGGTCGGGGCAGCACGACGACGTCGTCGCGGGGCTAGGCGGCGACGATCGGCAGCCGGGCGGCGCCGGCAGTGGCGGCAGCGACGCTGCACGGGGCGGCGTCGGGTTTGGGAAGAAAGGAAGGTGCGGTGGCAAAGTCGTAAATATTACTTGACTCGTCTCCGACTCGAGTCAAAATAATATTTAAGTCGTAAGAAAAATTCCAAAAAAATTTGGGAAAAATCCCATAAAATCAAACAACACCAAAAAATCATAATGATATGCTCTAGAACTATCAACCCACCCAAAATGCCCGTAACGCGTCCTAACGCGGTAAACGGCCTAAAACTAATTCTACGATCCATTATATATCATAATAAAAAAAATGAACTGGCATACTCTCATATATTCTGATAACTCATTCTGTTCTGCTGTGTTCATGACGTTATCATCATATACTTGGGTACGCATGACCCTCATAGCTCATACACGCGACCGGCGTCGGCTCGGTACACGTGTCCTGAAACTGACTCAACTCGAAAATAACAGTCGAACCGACCGGTTCTGAATATAAAACCCTAACTCGAATCGTGGGTTTTACATGATCGCCATCTGAAATGCATAACAAAGAAGTGAATTCCCATAATCTTATGTAGCAAGTGGCATCAAATTGTGTATATAAGGCTGGCATTTCCATAGACAATGTACTGAGTTCCAATCACTCCAGTGCATGCATATTCAAGTATTAAAAATAAGTTTCTGAATCTAAATCCTAGATTAGTCTATCAAACCATATGGGAGCATAAGGATCATGTGTAGGTAATTGTCCATATGACACATCAATATCTATTTTCCCAAATTGTGACAGCAAAAAAGAGTCATGTACTGGTTCATCTGACTTATCCTCTAGACATAGATGTAGAACCCATTGAATCTGAAAGAACAATATCAATAGGAGGTAATGTAGATTTTGTAGTCAGACTCACAAACCTCTGTCATAGACGATTCTGCACCAACCATATTAGCTTTTTCACAACTAGCAGATATAATAGGAATTACATGCCTTCTAATTTCAGCTGGCATCTCTTCACAAACGTAAGCTTTTGGATTGTATAGGGTCTAAACATGAGGGTATGTCAACTTTCGCAGCGCCCTTGGGTGCATTCTTGTTGAAATCATGAGATACAAATGTATGATTCTCTATATTCTTTGAAGGAATTCATATTGAGATAAGCATCATAGAAAGCAATTTTTTTCGTACCAAGATCCCAAAATAATATGACAACGCTTCAATGGAGCAACACTACACCAAACTAAATCTTTGTATCCATCTATGTCAATAAAAACCTTGCAACATTGGGCTACCTTAAGAGATGATTCATCTTTTCGTAAATCAATCCATATTGGCAGTGGATGTGGCTCAATAAGAATACTAAATTTATTTGCTATCAATGGAGAAACATAATTTCTAAGAACTTTATGATTGATAATTGTTTTACAACAACAGGTCCATCAAATTTGCAACCTGTAAAAAATTTTTTTAGTTTCCAAGAAGTCATGTAAATAAATACTTGAACTAGCATGCTGGCCACGGTCATTAATCTCAGAATGCATGGTTGAAGGATGCATTTTTTTTCAATATTTTCGGAATTTTTGAAGATTTTCTCCTGCTTTGCTGTCATTTTCTGCAAATTCTGTGAACTTAAATTACTGAACTGAAGCAGCTACCAGAATGTACTCTCTAGCAGACAGAACCCAAAATTTGAACCAGAAACAAACCAGCTTTTAAAACACTTTAAACCAAATCAGATCTGAACCAAAGATTAGTGAACCAATTGCTACGTATGGACCCACCCAGGAAAATATTACCCGGATCAAATCTTGTTCAAATCAAAACAGAAAGCCCGTGAGACATCGTCCTCCTATTTTGTAGGACTGTTCAAGGCTGAAAATCCTGAAAGGAAGTTGGACAGCAAGGACATGGATGAATGCTGGTGGCTAACTGCTGGTGAAAGAATCCTTGCCAGCAGGTAGATAGACTCCACTTCCAAACTTCAAGCAAGAAGATACAAACAGATTTGTCCACAGAGATGAAGGCCATATAAATTTTTTCTTTCTGGACACCAACTTTTTCTCCAGCGTATTATCGTGGAGGATGGTGGGTAGTAATGCCCTTCCATGAATAGGATTAGAAGCAAACTTTGGTGAGATGAAGGATGACCATAACCATGGCTTTGGTTACCAAATGATGGCGAAGGGGAAATGAGATTGATAGGAAAATAAAATGAGAATAGAACTGGATTATTGAGGATAGAAAAGGGGGTGAAGAAGAAGAAAAGGGGATAGAAAAGGTTGGCCACTGCCGACCATTAGGAGATTGCTGGTCTTGCTGCCACCCTTGTTGGTTGTGGTTTGCTCTCATCAACGCTTGGTGGAGCTTTCTTCCTCACTTCCATGTGCGGCTAGAGACATGCTACTGCTACCTTCTGCTGATGCATTTGTGAAAGGTCAAAACAATGCAGATCTATTACTGCTAATCTGTCCTCAATCAGGTTACCTCCTACCCGCGGTATCATTCAGCCTCATCGGCATTTTGTCGAGCTGGGGGAACACGATCCTTTTCCCTTCTTTGTTAAAGATCTGTTCAATTAAGTAGTCTGTCCAAGTTTTAGGCACTGCCTACCTAACCCGTTCACCTAATTGGTTGTTTGCTAACCACCCATGGTTGCCCATACCCTTTATTTTCAATACTACTTACCCACTGCTGCCCATCTATTTACCCTATTAGTTTCTAACTTTTTTTTGTTTTTTGGTGGAATAATAACATTGTAACCCCTATTATCCAATTTAAACCATATTTAGCAAATCAGCGAATTCATTATTCTAGGTGTATTTTGTGTTTATTTTACATCGTTTGGTAGTTGAATTATGTGAGTGGAGTTGATGTGTCCTTTCTGCTATTAACAACCCCCACCAAATGAAAGGGGTTGACAATAACTAGTCCATAAATATTTTCATTATTGAGAGGTTTTGAGTTGATTAATAGCAGAAAACTCATTGGTGTGTTGTTATCACCCTTGTCCTTGATTGATAGTTTGATTTCTTGAGTTTTAGTCATGCATTCTTTCCTTTTGTCTATTTCTCTTAATTATCCTTGTCAGGTCCCGAAGAATATTAAAATGAAAATAATAGATGCCCCCCTTTAGGGTGAGTTTTATACGCTAGAGAAATTTATTTAAATAGTGAATAAACATATATGTAAATTTTGATAAGCTTGATCTTGATTGATACTATTCTTCCAATAATAATAATAAAAATCTCTTGCAATGTTTGGAGAAGCCAATATTTGTAGGCATTAAAAGTCTTAATTTGACTAATATTAGAATTAGGTCTAATAATAATTCCGAAAATACAATGAAATTCCTTGTTAAATCAAACTCTTAATAAGACTTACACCTCTAGTTGGAAAGATCTAAATAAGACTCCAACTAAATTGGGAAAACAATTAATAAAGATTCAAATCTTATTTAAGACTTGAGTAAATAAAAAAAATCAACTAATAAGGAACTTTTGAATGTTGCACGTCATCAATCTCTATGCTAAAAAACTCACTCTCGAGGTCTAATCATCATAATCTTCTAGAAAGAATACTCTTGTGAATAGCCTTTACAATTTTCTTCCTCTAGGGTTTCATTAACCAGATCATCAACTGGAGTGTCATGTTCAACTTTTTCTTCATCAACTCAACTGTATACAACTGAGGACGAATATGACAATTCACAACAAGGTGGTTTGACTTCTGAAATTTAGGACAAAGATTTCCCCTTTAGTGGCATTTTCAGTAGTATTGCTCCAAGGAGGTTGATTTATGGCAGACGGCAGAGAACAATTTTGTTGGGGAGATTAAGTGGAATTTGTTGGGGCAACTTGAGGCAGTCTCTCAGACTTCGTAAAGCTGGATCAACTAGCAACCCTAGCAAGTTGGGCTTCAAACTCCTCCGCTTTATGAATCATTTGATCTGGCGAAGAGTAGTAAAAACCATTAAGTTTGTCTTGAAGCTGAAGACAGAGGCTAATAATGTACTTTGTGGCAAGCTTGTGAGGTGGATTTGCACTTTATTTTGGGACATAAGATTATAAAATTCCTTTGTATACTTGGAGGCTATCATGTTACCATGTTGTAGACGGAGCCACTTTGTGTGGAGTTGTTTGTAACGATAAGGTAAGAAAGAAGATCACATCTGACGTTTCATCTCTTCAATTAACTAATGCACACCACCAAGCAAGTGCATTGCTTTTAAACTTACCAATTGCCAAGTCAACATGAGAATGAGAAGGAACACCAACACTATTAAAAATTTTCTCAATCAAAGTTAACCAATCCAAGAAGTCCTCAGAATTATGAGTACCTAGAAATTTTAGAATTTTTTGTTTGAAATGTGATTCCCAACGGGCATATGTGCCTTGTTATCCATAAGTGGCAAATCATACCGTGGATAGTACAATGCATCCAATTCTTTATGAGGTGCATCCTCATATTAACGGTCATCATCATCATAAGGATCATCATGTTGGACACGACGATGGTCAATACGAAGTCTTAAGCATATGACCAATTGGGGGATGGCCTCAACCAAGGTCATTATATAGACCTTGGTGGCTTCCTTGTCCACGTCCATGTCCACACCACGTCCAAGATAATTATCATCTACGGTAAATACCCTTAAAAGTCCTAATTTGACTAATATTAGAAGTGGGCCTAATAATAATTCTGAAAATACAATGAAATTCCTTATTACATCAAACTTTTAATAAGACTTAATCCTCTAGTAGGAAAGAAGATAATAAATAAAACTCCAACTAAACTTGGAAACCAACTAAAGAAAACTCAAACTTATTAAAGACTCGACTAAGTAAAAACAATAAACTAAGATAAGGAACTTTTTAATGTTGCACGTCATCAGAGACCTACCTTTAATCATAAATATGCTATGCTTTGTCTGTTTCCTGAAATGGTTTATTACCATTCGGCATGGATTGGACTGGCCATGTGGTTATTACTGTCTTGATTTTCTCATGTTGAAATATGCCTATGCAAGAGTGATGAAGGTTTATAAAACTTGATAAACTTTCATTTCATTGTAGGTTATCCCGAATCTGCAATTTTGGCTTAATTTGCCACATTCTCTGCAGGTATTTGCTATGAACAGATTATTATATACATGAAACATTATGCAAATTCTTTCTGTTTCTATTTAATTGCTAAATAAAAGTTTCAACTCCTTGCACATATACTTGTTTTCAGTTTTGCAAGTTTCCTATGTGGCATTCTTCTATGTTAATGACCTTAAGTAATTGTGGGATTTCATTTATTTCATTAAAGTACCGGACTGGAAGTTTCCTATTGTGGCATTCTTCTATGTGAATGACCTTAAGTAATTGTGGGGTTTCATATTAAGTACTGGACTGGAAGTTTACTTGATCGTTGATTATTTTTGCCCATTAGAAATATACCATCAAACTCTACTAATGCATGTTTCCAAGGTACTACTACTATTTGTGTTGCCAGTCCATTGCCACTGTAAAGGAGGTTTGGCGTCATTAGAGGCATTCCTCTCTTCACTCATTATGCAACCTTTTTCAACCCACACTGGTGCATGAAGATTATAAGGATGTACTACGACATTGTTCTATTTCATGATAATAACTAAGCTATACAGATGCAATAATATATATTTCCTTTTTAGAATCTTTCTGGATCGGTACTAAGAAGAGTTAGAAGATTTGGTCAAAGCCAGAGAAGTTCCCATGGGCCTGTCAGCTATTGAGTAGCTCTTCGTGGATGACTTCAACCTAATTCTAAGTTTTGTTGATCAGCTCCATTAGCTGTCAAATTTTGAATGCAAAGCCAGGTACCAGATACATTATTGTAGGATTAGTTGATGTGCTTACCAGAATCATGTCGTACTTGTTGCTATCTTTTGTGCAATTCAGCAGTGCCTTGCTGATTTTTTAACTTTTTTAATGATAATCATCGTGATCCATGTATAGACTATGGTCAATGTGAATTAATTTTTTCTTTGAAAGGGATAAAAGGTTATTCTTCTGGTAAGGGCCAAGTGGCTGCTGACCAGCATTTTCCGACCTGAATGCAAAATTGTCATTTCTTAACGTTTACCACAAGTAGAAACCTGTTGGGTTACATGTACAAACATGTAGAAATGCTCTTTTGTAGTTAATGCAAACATGTATCTGCAGAATTCGCTGGTCATGCCATGCTTATAATGGTCGCCCTAAATTTGAGTTCTTGCTAGGCCTGTAGAGCTTGTGCCAACTTTAATGGGCCACCTGCCACTCCCATGCTAAAATTTGTCATCTGAATCCCTCTTATCTGATCGTGTCTCAATTTTGCTTGACCCAACCCCAAAAAGAAAAGGAAAAACCATTTATCTTCTCAATGCTTCAAAATTGTTCGTCTATTGATGATTTATCTTTTAGTTTATATACATATGTTGGTTAGGGATGTCATTGAGCTATAATTTTTTTAGTTTCCACAAGGTTCTCAAAAGTTCATGTAATATATGGGAACGTAATGTAAGAATATTTTATAGTTGCAAACAAATCTTCAAGCTAAATGAAGGCTTGATGATAACTCTCCAGCTGGTTCAACAGGCAGGCTCTATGATCTTGTTAAATAGTTGTTGGCTGAGCTAACAAATGAGGAAATATATATAAAGTTCATGGTAATCAAATTCTTTTGGTGTTATAGAAATACCTAGTACTTTTATCGCAAGGTTTGCATGACAAGGTGGGAACATGAAGTTAAGGACCCCTCAGGTGAATTGATATCTACTTTCTCTGACTTGGTTTGACTATATAGTTTCCTCATGAATATGACTTACTGCTTCTAGAAACACCTCTAAGTTTTTAAACTCTTTAAATCCCTATTTGTTTTGCATGTTTTGACAACTAGGCTCCTAACATTAGATTCCCTTAAAAAACCGAAGTTTAAATCTACAACGAGACAAACCAATAACTTAAAATTTGTTTTCTTTTTTTACATTTTTCTTTGTATCCATTTGTATTCAACTAGTCATACACTCTATATGTGTAACACCTCAATTCGGCTTAGACACAGATTGAATGATGATGTTATAATTAAGTTGTTCATTGGGCTATTGATTTGATCTAATATAATGGAAACCCTCGAGAAAGCTTTAGATGAAAAATCTTACTAGAACTTCTATCTAAAATATGTTAATCATGCATACTAAATGGAGGATCTTAATTTAAAAGGCTTCGAACATGAGCACTCTAAATCACGAGAGGGAGTACTTCTCCCGTAACTAAGAGGATGAACTTTATATATATATATATATATAATTACTCAAAGCTACAACAGAGATAATACCACCCTTGAAGCTAAGAGGGTGAAATTTTCTAAATGCAGATGTATGATCCAGTTCTTATATTTAGTCCTAACCTTTGAATTAGGTAATTTATCAAATAGTGAAAAACTTGTTATATACAAAAACATTGAGGTTGTGGTTACCTATTCACACCCCACAAACTGTAATTAAATATAACACAAACATTTTTCAAGTGCTAGGTCATCATACGTGAACACTTGTCTTCACGTAAATTCTTCAAGCGGTATGAATCGTGAGCTTTTCTAATCTATGCTACTTCAACATAAATACACAATTGTAACTAAATACGTTTAGCGTACCTTACGTGCTCCAATATTAGTTTTAGGACGTTGAGCTTATACACCTATAAACGATCATTAGATATTGCTTCAAAGTTATTACCCTACACAATAATTTGAATAATGATAACAATAATAACAAACACACAGATAGTACACGCACCAAAGCATTCTCAACAACTTATATCATCATACATAGTCTCTGAAATAAACTTCAGGACACCCACCCACATAAGTAGTGGCACATAACATGAATCATAGTTCTAAAAATATATGACATCAAACATCATAACACAGTTTCCACATGATACACAATATCAAACATCAAAGTACAATCCCGTGAACCCTTTGATCTCTCTGCCTATGCCAGCCATTGCTATGAGAACTCACTTACACATATATAAGAAAATTGTTTATAATCAAATAAGTTTATTACTGGTCTAAAATAACAGCCAACAATTCAATATTGGCAGATTGGTATCTTATTACCCACAAAAAAATTGAAACTTTTAAAATACATCATAAAGCTGTAAACATAGGTTGAAGTGACTACACATCATGAACACAACTCATGTCGAGATAACTCAATAACAACATATCATAACATACATACTTATGCTCACACATCCTCTATATATCTCCCCCATTGTAGTCGAATGGCTTAGAACTAATGTTGCAAGTTTTAGAACTAATGTTGCAAGTTTCAGAAAGGTGTTATGTTACACAATACATTCATATATTGCATTACTTAGGGTGAAAGGAGTATTAGTGCAATCTACATATGTCTGTATATCTCTCTTATTCATAAAGTCTCTCTTATTCATAAAATTGCATACCCTCGTAATACTTTGAAAGATCCGGATGAAGCATATAACTCTGACACCAAAGCACAAGATGTGATTAATAGAGGTCAAAGAAATTCAATCTTATCTTAATTGAAACCAATCTTAAAATATGAAATGAATTATACTATAAGTATTAATCAAAATGTGTGAGTATGACTTTAAAAAATCAACAAATGATATATTAACAAATTTATATCTAATCTTATGTGTTGACAAACTTTTCAAATCATCCATAAGATGTGAGATAAATAAGTTAATCAAAAATATAAAACAAGGTAAGAAATTCAAACAGTGCACACACGAATATTTTTAAGAAGTTTCAAACTCATACTCCTCTTTTCCACACCACCGTAACTGTAACGACCTGTCATTTTTCACAATATTGTGGGCCTAGCTGGCTAGGTATTACTCACAATTTAGCAAAATATGTTTAACATTTCTAACAAAAATATATATAAAGATCCCACAGTCTTGGACCGTTCCCCATTAGCCACACTTATTTCTCAAATAAATAAAAAGGGAGTCCCCATATTTATTTTGCTCCATGCTCTGGTTGTCAATCACCTAATTTCGTATCTGCACACCTGCGGAGGCAATTCCACGTTAGTGATTACAACATTAAGTAGTATAATAAATAAAACATGTCAAGTACATTCCGCTATTTCCCTATGTTCATTTTAATATGTGGTGGAACAATTCCGCTATACTCCAAAACAATGCGGAGGTATCCGCTGTGATTTGCACACCCCAGCCGTAGCCCTTTTGTGGGGAGGCTACCACTACCATCTCCAGTGCCAGTGCCTCACACACCCCGGCTGTAGCTTTTTGTGGGGAAGCAATCACTGCACTCAGGTGATTGCTACGCCCCATTTGTGGGGAAGCTCTCACTGCCAACTCTAGTGTCAGTGCCTCACACACCCCGGCCGTAGCTGTTTTTATGGGGAGGTTATCACTGCACTCCAGTGCCAGTGCCTTGCACACCCCGGTCGTAGCCTTTTTATGGGGAGGCTATCACTACACTCAGGTGATTGCTACGCCCCATTTGTGGGAAAGCTCTCACTGCCAACTCTAGTGCCAGTGCTTCACACACCCTGGCTGTAGCCTTTTTATGGGGAGGCTATCACTGCACTCAGGTGATTGCTACGCCCCGTTTGTGGGGAAGCTCTCATTACCAATTTTAGTGCCAGTGCCTCACACACCCCGGCCGTAGCCTTTTTATGGGGAGGCTATCACTGCACTTCAGTGCGATGGAGGAATCGTTGTGCCTCGCTCACCCCGGCCGTAGCCTTTTTGTGAGGCGGCTATCACTACTCCAAAACAATGTCGATGCATTACACAATTTACGCACATAATATGACCCCGTGTCGGACTGAGTCAATTCTTTGACCCCGGTTGCACTCGATGCATGGTGGTCGAATCTGGGCTCAGGCCGACCTAGGCTACCAACAAGGAAAGTACGATGTTCTACCTATTATACGTACCTGACTTGTGATTTCGTGTGACTGTGATCCGCTAACCCTAATCTGAATGAGGGCATAAAATTATACATTAGTATAATTTTATTTGCATGAACCTACATGCAACTACATGACTAATATACTATCAATTTTTAAATGATGTAATTAGTTCATGTTAGTCTTCATTACTTATTAAATTTTCAGCAATTCTGATGATAATTAATTATTAATTATCCCCATCCAAATCCCCATTAACTAGTTGATAATTTAATTATTAACATGTCCCATACTTAATTCTTTTGTATTTACCTTATATTCTAACTCGACCGCATCGAGTTCTCCCATATTTACCTGGTTGCCATTCTACTTTAACAGTTCATTTAACGACCCTAAAGCTCCCAGCTTTATTGTAGTCAACCAGCGAAAGCCGGTATTTTCACCATGCATGGCGACCAACCAGTAGCGTGGCGGCCTCCATTCGCTGTTATGGCGTCTCCAACTTGGCCACCACATGGCAACCCTCAACCAGTCCTTGGCAACCCCATTCCGGCCACCCAATCACCAACCGCGACCTGACCATGGTAACTCCATGTCGGTCACATAATCAGCCCATGACCCATGGTGACTACCCTAGTCGGCCACATAAACAGCACCCGACTAGACCCATGGCGGCTCCCCTTGCACCACCATGACGACGACCCTCTAGCACCACCATGACGACGACCCTCTAGCACCACCACGGCGGCGTCCCCGACCAGCATGGCTGCACCACCACACCGACACCGACCTGTTCTCCCCTCGGATTTCAGACCTGCGTGCCTCCTCAACGGTTTTGGCCCTCCAAGGTGACTCCATCCGGCCAGCATCACCGTCGGGAGCAATTCCCACCTCCAGCACATCAACCCCGCACCATGGAAGGAAACACGGCGTGGTTGCTGCTGGAAAACAGCAGGACGTCCTCCTAGTTTTCTTCTTCCCTTGTTGATTTCTCATTAATTTCTTATGTTTATCATGTTTATGATTTATGCAACATGTGTATGCATGCAACAAAAGAAAAAGAAAGGAAAGAAAATTACCCGAGCGAAGGAGGTAATCCGGCGTCTGTCTGAGGAGGAAAAATGCAGATGACGCCCTCCCCTTCTCCTTTTATAATGAAATAAAATGACGGGTAGGGTACGTGGAAGCACCCCTTCACCATAATTCCTTTAACCGGGTAATTGGGTAATCGACATGGTTCAATTAACCATTTCACTTAACCGGTTAAATGGGTACATGGTATGGTTAACTTAAATGGTTAAATGGATAAATAGTGTAGTCGACTCGACCGATTCAACTAGAATTATCCGGTTAAAAATTACTTTTCAATTAACCGGGTAATTCATACTTAACTAGCTAACGATTTTTTTCCATTTAAATGAAAAAAATTTTAAAATTTCCCACGTTCGATCCCACCGTGTCGAACGTTATTGTTATTATTATTATTATTATTATTATTATTATTATTATTATTATTATTATTATTATTATTTTTCTCCGGGTCTTTATAGTAACCAATGGTTAGGTAAGTCTTCTGTACTTCATCTTGACCAACCTTAGAGTGTTACAACCACTTGTCATTTACCAAGTAAGACCCAAGTGCTTCATGAACCCGCTTGTCCTTCATCAAACTCAAACCTGAGTCGGCTTGTCAAGCCATACACTTGTCCTTCGCTCTTTGACGTCAAACTCAACTTCACATGCAAAAACAAACACTTACAATTATAACAACCACACCACTTGACACCTGGAGTATCACAATTACTAGTGTCAGCACACACTAACCACACACGCCAATCACCACCCAATTGGTTCAATTGCTCACAAGATCAACAAGATTTTTTACAATCAAATCACTCAAGAGATGTAAATACAATAACACATTGAAACACACTCTCTTGAATCCGAGAGTTGAAAAATTGGCAAAGGTAGCTTTAGCAAAGCATACCTAATTCGAAATCCCCAATCCTCAATCTTTTTTCATTTTCCTTTCTTGATTTTCACATTGAATTATTAACCTTTTTTCATTCACTAAGCCTTGTATTTATTGTTAAATAGTCCATAGCTTGTCCATAGCTTCTAACCACTTGAACAATTGATGTTGAGAAGGTTCCTCCAAACTCCAACACTATTTTCCATCTAAAGCTTAAATTCAAATAAGTTCAAAGCTTTAGACTTTAGCTAGACATTCTAGCCTTCAAGGTTCTATCAAAGCTTTAGCTAATATCTATGTCCAAGTCCGAATCGAAAAACCAAAGACTTCATGTCTATAACATGATCACAACATTGTGTCCAAGTTCAAAGTTCTCTAAACATGTCCACTAAGAGTTCACCATAGTCTTCATAAATTTCCTCCACTTACTTCAAATTCAAATACCACACATTGAATGAACCATATTTCCCATGGAAGTCTTCAATGTTGTGGTTGAGCCAGTTGACTCTTTGGTGAAGTCTTAAAGTCTACACCAAAGTTCACACCAATGTCCATCAATGAACTCTTTAAATAGTTAAGTCACTTATAGGTGAACAAGTTTCATGTTCAAACTTTCTAGAAGTCTTGATATTCTTGTCCAAATCCTTGTTCAACTTCAAGCCATAAGTTCATGTTGTTACATCTTGTGTCTACATCATCATATCCACATTAGTTGTTCAAGCTATCTATAACTTTGTCCTAACTCATAAGTTGAGTTTCATCATCAAAATAAAATAGTTTTATAAGCTTCAAAGGTGTAGTCTTAACAATCTCCTCCTTTTTGGTGATGACAACCAAACTTAGCTTTTTGTCTTCAATCAATCATTTCTTCAATAAATGATCAAGTCACGTGACTTTAATTGCCACTTCTGAATCCAACTTTGTTCTAATTCATCAAGAATTAACTTAGAACAACATTTATGTTTCAAGCCATATATTATGTTTCATCATCAAAAACCAAATGTCAACAAGTCCAAGACTTAACAATTTCCCCCTTTTTTATGATGACAACATATATAATTTCTTTTAACATAGTTTATAGGTCAATCCTCATGATATATTTGATTAAATACTATATTCCCTCTCTAGATCCTTGCCAAGGTTTTCTATTGCCACCATCATGTTATTAAATCGGTTATACATGACATTGATGCTCTCATCATTTTCTATTTTTAAAGCTTAATATTGTGATGTGAGTAGGCTTATTTTGGAATTCTTCACTTGTCATGTACCTTTGTGTGTCACTTGAAGAAGTTTTCAAATCTCTTGAGCTGAAGTGCACCGAGACATCCTAATGTATTCAGTCTTACATAGTGATCAAAATAATGCATTCATAACTTTGACATTTAAAGAATGTTTTCTTTTTCTTTTCATCCTATTATCCTTTTTTAGATTTAGGATCTATATGTCCATCAAACACAACCTGTCATAAATCAAAATCACAAGAAGTTAAGAAAATTCTCATCCTAGTTTTCCAATAAGTATAATTAGAACCATCGAAAGAAGGTGGTCTTATTGTTGATTATCCATCCAAAGTTTTTGTCTTTCTCTCCATGACCATTTGGTGCTTTTGGGTATTTAAAAATCAGCAACCTTAACTAAGCGCTCTGATGGCAATTGAAAAAACAATTTCAATATGCTGTAAAATATCTAAAGCACTTAATAAAGAGTTAGTACCAAAATCATAGATCTTGTCTTATGGAGATGCTAAACAAATATCAATGACTATATATACAAATAAGCATAACAATTGTTGATGAACAAGTTCAACCAAACAAGTTGTAAAATTTTATATATGAGTCAAAATCAATCAAAGCACAAAAGAGTATGGACAAGGAATCAACACTAAGATTTTTAAAGAAGTTCCCAAATGGTACACCACCATAACCTACTATTGGTTAGGGCTTCTATGCTTCATTTTGACCAAAACGAATGAGTGTTACAACGTAAGTTTACAATCATTTGTCCTTCATCAAGCAAGACTTAAGTTCTTTACAAACTACTTATCCTTCACTGCACTCAACCCTGAGTTGGCTTTACAAGGCACGCTTGTCCTTCACCCCTTGACCTCTACCTCAACTTCACAAGCCAACCGAACACTTACAATCATAATTACTCACACTACTCCACACCATAGTGTACAAATACTACTAGTGCAAGCATTCACCATAAGATCATACCTAATCTTATTTACAACAATTTCTCACAAGATCAACATAATTTTTACAACAAGAGACATACAAAATACAAAGTATTGTCTGATATTTTGAGAAAACCCTAAGGTTAACACAATAAAGATTATTCAAAGCTTATACCTAATTATAGCACTTCAACCTTGATCCGAACGAAACTCTCATTTTTAAACAATTCAAACGCTTTGAATATTTGAATATTGAGTAGCTCTTTCTTTCATATTGCACAAAACTCCTTACATAGTCACACAAGTCCATAGCTTTATGCATCATCCAACCACTTGAACATTTATGCACAATAGGCTCCTCTAAAATTCCAACTCTAATTTACCACTCAAGTTTTAATCCAAATACAAATAAGTCCAACACATTCATAGCTTTATGCTCCACTTTGACTATCCAGTCATCAAGAACTTTTCCAAGACTTTCTAGCCTTTGTACATGTAAAACCCAAAAAAAAAAGGTTATTTTATTTAAGGTTTTGTAAATCTTATAACAAACTATAATAAATATTTAATTAAATTAATTCTTAAAAATTAATATAATAAATTATCAATTATGACCTTTAGAGTATTGATATGATGATATTTATTGATGGTTTTAAATAAATTTTATTTATTTAAATTTTTAGGATTTGGAAGTTGGGAGTGCATTTTGACACCCATTTACATTACTAAATAGTCTGTTTTTGACTTTTCATTATCAGACAAATGGTTAGTGTTTAATATAGTTATGTGTGATTATGTTATTTTCTATAAAATTTAATGTAGCCACTTCTTCAATTCTACACATATCCTTCTATATAACAAAGAATTTTGTTAATGGTAAATAAAACATCAACTTGATAGTTTGCGAGTACATTTGGCTCACAAAGGGAAGATTTTCAAGAAGTTTCATTAATATTAGGATCATGTGTCGTAGTTGCAGGTGTCTCATCACAATTTTCAAGTCCGTATAATTACTTGAAATATTATATATTCTTATTTGGGAGTCTTGGTTGGCCTGAACCCACATTCAACCACCATGTGCCGAGCTCAACCGAGGTCAAATAATTAGCTAAGTCCGACACAGGGCAGTACCCACCCTTAAAATTATATATTCCTATTTGGGAATCTTGGTCGGTTTGAGCCCACATTCGACCATCATATGCCGAGCGCAACGGGGTCAAAGTATTTACTCAATCTGACACGGGGTAGCACCTTTAAAATTCTTGAAAGATTAAATACCTGCCTCCATGCCGAAAGGGGTGACAGGGTGCAGTGGCACAAAACGACTAATCGGTAACTACAGGCCGAGGGCCACATAGCATGTGTGCGCATACATGGGATTGTAGCTGGATGGGTGGCCACCCTCCCAGCATAATAAGAGTTTGGCATAGGCTCATAATCATTAAATGATTCAAAATTAGATGTTGTGGAATATACTTGTTCTTGTAATTATATGACTTAGTATTTGTATTACTATCGTGGAATTGCCTTCGCAGGTGTGATCATGGAAGGATGGGTAGAGTCGGGACAGCTAGAGGACTTTGTTATTTGACTTTTGAATTTTCTTATTTATTATTATACTTTTAGATTGTTTGCATGGCAGTAGGATTTGAGTTCGGTTCATAAGGCTTAGATTATTCCGAGCATTTGTTATATTAAATTTTACATTATGGGTTTATTTTTAAAATTTTAAAAATTACTAGAAATTTAATTTATGAGACAGTTAGTTTTATATAGTAACACTTGGCTCGTGGCTCGGAACGAGTGGGTCGTTAGAGTCCACATATTAGTGTTCAACATGTTAACCTAAATCATGTCCAAGTTCAATGAGGATTATGCCCATACATGTTCACCATAACATGCCCGAAAACAATCCAAAATGTCACCCTATTTTCTAATTACTCCAAACATAATTGAGCATTTATTAATCTTCCTCTAGTTCAACTAAACCTTATCATAGAGTAATTATTCATGCAATCTACATGATCAATGTTTCATCATCAAAATCCGAAGTGCGCAAGATCGAGAGTTAACACCCCTTGAAGTAAGCTTACCACCAATCAAGAACAGCTATCCAAGCTCTCCCCCTTGATTTATGCATACAAAACTTGTTTTGATAGCACAATCACCCCCTTGGTCATGGCATAAACTCTCTCCCTTTATCACATCAAAAAGGTATTCTAAGTACTTACAAAACAATGTTAGTCCATGTGTCAATTTAAGAGAATCATGACACTTGTATAGTTGTCATCCATGATCTCAAATTGTGACTATAATAGCAAAACATCTTGGAGAATCAAGAGAAAACCAACTGAAAGCCTGAATACAACCAAAATACAAAATCTGGTTTAATCGAGGAAAAACCAAAAAAATTAAATTAAAAAAAAACAACAAAACAACGATTAATCATTCCAGTCTTAGAATTTTTTAGTCCTAAAATCATGGTAATAAAATAAATAAATTTACCCATAGGATATGTATGTGCTAGTAAGAACATATCCTTTAAGAACCCATTTTATCATATTGTAGTTATCAATAACTTTCCTTTGCATTTAGCCTTTGCATGTCCATGCTCACTAGAATAGTTGGAAGTAGGTCCTTTTGATATGTGATATTGAAAGGTTTGAACTTTGGCTTTGCCCTTTGCTATGTGAGAACTGAAAGTTGTAGGTTGCCTCTTCTTTATAGCTCTCTGATAACTCTCTCAAGTAAAGTTATTATTTCGTGTTAGTTTGATTATGTTTGTGAGGCCCTTGATATATTTTTGTATCAGATTTGGATGAAAAATAAGAATTTTATAAGAAATGGACAAAGTAGCCAAATCCTGCATATTTCGATATGTTCCACAATAACTATGATATTTTCAAAAAAACAAGATCTGCCCAAACACACATGTAAGTGGAGGGCAGGATTTCACACACTAATCTTAAGATGAACCACTTGTAGAAGTTGCTAAAGGGGGAGAGCATTCTTGCAAAATTGTCAGCCTACAACCCTGCAATTCTGCACAAGACCTTGATTTGGAGACAACTATACCTAAGCAACCCAAACTCACAATTATGAGCCATCAGATGGGCACCTTAATGAACAAATAAGGAACAAAATCACCTGATGCAATTGATTAAAGTAGAGCATCTCATATGGATTAGTTGAGAAGCAATTTACGAGGAAACTTCATGGAAAATGCAAGGTTCCTAAATTGCTACCTACTCTAAATTCACTAGAAAGGGAGACCTTCATTCATATAAGAAGAAGCTTCCTTCTTAATTTTTGGACCTTGGAGTTTTGAATTCTTTAACATTTTGATCTATAGGAGGGATTGGGAAGTTCCAAAAGTTTGAGAAGAAGTCGTGAAGTCAAGCTACAAGGAAACAAGCGCAATTGGAGAGAAGAGTCGTGCTAGGGCCTCAATGATCCATATTTGTATTATATCTTTCTTTTTGTCTACTTGTGTTGTTTTCTTACTGTGTTTAATGATGTTTTCTAAACCTTTCATGGGGTAATTTGTATTGATATAGGACAAGCATGTCATATAGTTTTGTTATTCTCTATCTCTTTGCGATTTTCTTAATGCTTTAAAAGTGTAGCTAACTTTCGTATGATAAAGAAATTTGATCTAGCACTAGTTATAATAAAGAGATTTGATCTACCACTACACTTAGCTCATTTCATGATGTCTTGAGATGAAATAGTTTTCAATTTTTTTAGTAGACTACACCAGAATTATAAATATCCATGAAGGGGAGTCATTTGTAATGCATTATTCTTATCTTGTTTGCATATACATGTAGAATGGGGCAAGGGCGGTAGGTTGTAATATGTAGTGACAACCCGTTACAATTACCTTCATTTCCTCGGATATCAACTCTAATTTGTAATTTGGAGAAATAATAAAGCAGCATTACATGTTAATTAGGTGAATTGAACATCCAAAATCCATCATTTGATTGAAAGAACTTTATTAGTTTGATTCAAGGATTGCCTCAATAGCATACGAGTGAGATACAGTTTTTAGTTTTAAGCTTTTGCCTTGATTTTCGCTTAGGATAAAACAGATTTATCATTGATTATCTTGTCATTATAGTTTTCAACTAATACCTGTTGTTTACCTGCTTTAAGTAGTTAATATAGTTTACACAAACAGTAAGGTGAAAATACCAAATCCTCTTGGGACTGATCTCACTTACCACTCTATTACTTGTATGATATGTGCACTTGCATGATGTATTAATTACGCAACAAGTTTTTGGCACCGTTGCCTAGAACTTATTTAGTTTTTTTTCTCATGGCTTCAACTAGTTTTGTGTTTTCTTTGTTTTCAATAAAACATAAAACCTATTAAAGCTATTTAATTAAAGCCATATAGATGTCATGAGTCATGTCACATTAATAGACCATACCATAGGTGGGTCATGTCTATTAATTGTACATCCCTTCATGTACACTTCTTCAATTTCCTATACCAAGATTCATTGTCTTTTCATTCTTCTCATTTTTTTGTGAAAAAACTCAGTCTTTATAAATACATCTTTCTACCATAAATCCTAAATCATAGTAATATCATCCTTCCACCTTTTACTGAATTTTCCCATCATTGTCATCCATTGGAGTTTGTTGGAATTTGCCATCAAAGTTAGTTGCACGTCAAAATACCTGTACGCCAACTATACTTTGAAGTACATATTTCTGTCTTCAAATACGTGAGTTGGAACCTTGATCTTATATACCTATAGTTTAGTTAAATCTTTTATTTTTATAACTCTTACACTATTATTTTGTTATATTGTTCTTTTTCGTTCATTCATGTTATATTTTTATTCATCTATTGTAATCTATAAATATATATAACAATTAATTTAAATCAATTTTATCTCGATTGATTACATATTCTCATACATGCTTCATATACATTGTGTTAGATATTGAGTTGGGTCATTGATAGGTCGTGTGGTTCAAAATTGCTGGTAATTTGCTTGGAGCTAAGAGATCAGGTCCATTTAGGACTCATTTCTTATTTTAGCTTATTTGATGGGTGGGTTGTTTTATATCATATGACGAGTTAAGTGGTGGCTTTATCACAAACTATTTAATTTAGATATCATGTTTAATAACCCTCGATGATGAGATTTCTTGAGTTGTTTTAAAAACTAAAAGATCTATCGCAAGTTGTCTTATTATTGTTCCCTACCAAAGCCTACTATTATTATATTATATTTTTGCAATTTTGAGAGCAGGGAGATTATTGAAGATTATTTCGGGTAAGTACCGCATTGAGGGGTAAGTCCCAAGGCGAGACTTGTTGATGAACCCAAATGTTTCATTTTTCGATGGGATCAACACAACACTACTTTCTCTTCTTACTGCATCATTTTCACACTTGCATTTATGAGCTTCTCACACCCGGAGAGGTGTAGGGTTACGAATACTGTATTTTGTGGTCTATGTCATGACTCAGTGTACTTGTCTAACATTTAGAGTTCAGAGGAGAGGAGCATGGCGGAAGAGAAAGGGTGTCACTCAATTGGCTGCAGGTCACATGCCAGTGTAGTTTCCTTAGAGTCTTGTGTGATTCTTCTTGTGGTATGCAATCCCTTCTTATTTTACTTTAATGTGAACTACGAAGTTCGTATGCTAGTTTGATATTTTAGTTATTTTATTTTGCAGACCGGTAATTTATTACTGACATTTTTTACTTTAATATTTATGTAGGTGGTGTGCCTAGAGTGTCGATAGCAGATATAGGGGAAATGTTAAAGTCTTCACACATACACATACTCCCGTCACATTGTTGTCGTGTTGTTTTATGCTGCTTTCTCATTTAATTTTACTCATCGAACGTCTTTACTCTTGACCTAGTATACTGATGTAATATACCTATGTTTTGGGAACTCATACTTCTAATAATTTATATTATTTTGAATAATGTTTATATTTTGTTGCGATTGTGTATAATGGATGTCTTCCATCAAAGACACCGAGTAGGTTTAGATCGTAAGTGGTTTTGTAGGAGTGGTCTTCCATGTGATTAAGTTAAGAGATAGCAATATTAAATAATATAATATTTCAGTTCATTTTAGGGGTGAACCGGGCATGAGATGTTACAGAATGGTGTATCAAAGCTATATTTTGGTTGATTGAAATGGAAGAATTTTTTGAGTATGTATGTATGTGAAGTGATCTCTAGTTTCCATTGGTAGGTTTGTTCTTGTTTGTGTTGTTTATTGTTGTGTGCTTATCTTTGGCTTGAGATGGTCTTAGCAGGGTGTTGACAAATATGGTGAGCAGGACTCACAAGACTATTTTTAAAGATTTGACACCACCTAGAGGTTTTAGTCTAGGTGAGGCTCATAGTGGTAGTGGGTCTAGCCGACCTCTTGGTTAGGTCACTGATGAAGAAGAGGTTCCTGTGGAGAATGTCCATGTGCCTGATGTTCCAATTCTGAGGCACCAATTCCACCTCATGATGATAGAACTCGGGAACAGACTCATACTACCTCATGGCAAAGTAGAGCTTCTTGATTAATGAGATTAAGAAGTAAGATGACTATGATAAATGATTTTATGACAAGGGTGATGGACATGCAGTTAGAGACAATAGATGAGAGAAATGAGGGTTGATTTGGTGAGATCACAGAAGAGACCTATTAAGGATGAGGAAAGGTATGAGACACCGTCCTTACCTCCATGACCACTTGTATTTCAGCAACCGCCACTACCACCTCAAGATCCTGTGACAAGTACACCACCAGTTCCACTGACGATTGTGACTCCTATTTCATTTCGTGCACATGTGCATAGAGGCAATGGAACTAGAAGTGGGGGAGAGATTGTAACTTTAAGAACCCTCAAGGTCGAAGAACGAATTACTCCTCAACAGGAAAAGCCTAGTGCGTGGCGGCTAGAGTAGTTTTTGAAGAATGGAGGTGGCATGTTTGGTGGCAATCTTGACCCGGAAGAGGCAAGTGAATGGTTGATTAATACTAAGGGAGCATTCCAGAGCATAGATTGCCCTATAGAGCTTTGGGTTTGAATAACAACGAGTGCTTTCAAAGGCAAGGCACAGACTTGGTAGGACTGTACCAAAAAGTTCATTTCCAAGCAAAAGCACCTAAGGACATTGCTAGGGAGAAATTTCGAGTGGTGTTCAATGATATGTATTTTCTACTTACAGAGAAGAGGAGAGAAGTAGAATTTGAACACTTGGAGGAAAAGGGTATGTTAATTGCCCAATATTTGGCCAAGTTCATTAGTTTGGAGAGATTTGCTGTGAGATCCCTCAACTTAATTTTACATTTAATACCTATTGGGAGAAGATCTTGTTTATAGTAAGAATAGACTCAACAATATTTTTCTATTATTGTATGTTTTAGATGTGGAGGTGTCGGCCATAAGAGGAAGAATTACCCTTTTGAAACTCAACAACAGGATTTGTTGTAAGCTCCTTCGCTGCATTTTCATTTGTCAGCTCCACAAAGTCAACAAAGGGCTCTACAAGGTAGAGGTTGAAGAGGTCAATGGAGAAATCAGAATCATCAACAAGGTGTGATGAATGTCGTTGTTGTTGTGTCTGTTGTACTATCGATTGGATCAATTGCTCCATCAAATCCTACCATGGTGACACCGACACAAGCTCAAGGGAAGATGTTTACAGCTACTATTGTTGATGCTTTGGTGGAGACTGAAGTTGTTGCAAGTATACTTCTTGTTGGATCTAAACTGACTTTTATGTTGTTTGATTTTGAGTGTATACATTCTTTTATTTCGTCTGAATTTATTAATAGAGTGGGATTAGAAGTGGTGAGTATAAGACATTCTTTGTTAATAACCACTCCTACTAGTCTTGTATCCACTGTGGGTCTATATGCACGAGGGGTCACTCTTAATATCCAACAGTGCTCTTTTGTAGTCAATCTCTTTGTGTTCCAGATGGTTGTTTGATGTGATTTTTTACATGGATTGGATGTCAGAGAATGGAACGCTGATTGATTGTTAGAAGAAGAATGTATATTTTAGAAAGGGTAGACAACATTGTACTTTTCAAGGGCAAGGAAGGGACAGTTCATCAGGATTTATGGATTATCACAAAATTCTAAAGTATATAGATCAAGGATATGGAGTGATCATGGTTGCCTTGATGTATATCAACAAAGAGAAACCGAGGGTATCATTTATTCCAATTGTTCGTGAATTTTAGGATGCATTTTTGGAAGTTATTATGTTGCCACCAGAACGAGATATAGATCTTACCATTGATCTCTTACCTGAGACGGCTCTAACTTTAAAAGCTCTATATCACATGCCACTACCCGAATTACAAGAGTTGAGGACTCACTTGCAGGCTTTGTTGGATCAAGGATTTATTTGGACTAGTGTGTCACCATGGGGAACTCTGGTTTTTTTGTGTGAAGAAAAAGATGGGAGCATGAAGATGTGCATTGATTATAGGATGCTTAATCAGATGACTATTAAAAACAATTATCCTCTTCCTCGTATCGATGACTTGTTTGACCAATTGTTCTTAACTGTGGTATTTTCGAAGATTGATTTGAGATCAGGGTATCATCAACTAAGGATTAGAGCTAAAGATGTGTTAAAGATAGCATTTAGAACTTGTTATGGACATTATGAATTTTTGGTGTTGCCTTTTGGGTTGACTAATGCTCCCATTTATAGATTTAATGAAAAGAGTATTTAGATCATATTTGGATCAATTTGTCATTACCTTTATTGATAGCATCTTGATATATTCTTCTTCAGAGAAGGGCATGAGCAATATTTGAGAATTATTCTGCAAACCTTGAGAGATCCCAAATTGTACGCAAAGTTCTCAAAGTGTAGTTTTTGGCTTAAGGATATATATTTTTTGGGTCAAGTTATTTATGCTGCAGGAATTATTGTAGATCCGGCTAAGATTGAAGCTATTTAGAAGTGGGGGCCACCAAAGACTGTCGCTGAAATTTGAAGTTTCTTAAGTTTAGTTGGATACTATAGAAAATTTATCTTAAGGTTTTCCACTATTGCAGCTTCTTTTACTAAATTAACTACAAAGTAAGAAAAATTATCTATACTGATGATTGCCAGCAAAGTTTTCAAACTTTGAAGGAGAAATTGACTTCAACACCTATGCTATCATTATTCGGTTGGATACTATAAAACCTGGGTTTTTTGCCAGATGGTTTTAATTTTGGTTCAGTCATGACCCAGATCGAGTTGCTTAATCAGCTATTTTGCCTGGTATTTATGTATGGTATCTAGGTATGTATGAGTTGTCCGGCCGTAGCCTTCTTCAGCACTCAGTATGCCTGTTTGGATGTGGCGCACCTAGTTTTTTTTTGTTTGTATTTGGTCCAATTTAATCGTATATAGTTAGATGTTAGGACCATGTCCCTCTAGTGTCTTTTGTGTGTTTGATAACCTCTCAAACCATCCTAACCCCTTTTGGGACCTGCAGTGCAATTCCTGAGGTGGACCCAATTTCTTTAGGGTTAAACCCTAAGTTTTTGGGTTTGGAGATAACCCAACCCATACCTCTTTTAGCTAACCCAATGCATACTTCTTTACCTAACCCAACCCATTCATCTATAAGTATGGCACCCATACCCCTATAGGTATGACACCCATACCTCTATAGGCATGACACCTATACCACTATGACATCACCAAGCCAACCCATACTTCTTTAGGTATGGTACCCATACCTATGACATCACCAAACCAACCACCCTTCTTCTATAAAATCCACACCTTCCCTTACCTTTTCACCATTTCTCCTTCCCTCCACACGTACAACCACTTTCTTCTACTCTCCTTGGCCTTCTTCTTCCTCCTTAGAGCTCTAAGCAACCCCCTACACGTTCCTAGCATCCTTGGGTGGTAGGCTTTGATGTTGGATGCCTCAAAAGGCCTCCCCTTGGTCTTCACTCATTAGCATCAGGTCTGGGCTGCCACTGTTTCTCATTTTTTTATGTGTATTGCTCATATGATTTATGAATTTATTTTTATAACATTTTTATCATGTATATCATAATGTTAGGAGAAGTTTAAGTACACATTCATCTAATTTGGATGTGTAAATAAATAGATATGATTTTAACAATGCATGAAGATCACTGATATGCACCATTTCAGTATAAATACCATATCTTGCCATCCTGATGTTATATTTATTGGATTCTTCTTTTTTTTTAACTCAAAACATATAGATGTACAACTTTTATGTTTGGTTTTTTACCTTCCATGCCATAGAATTTTCATTTATGGGGGTAAAAACTAAGGAAAGGTGGCGACTTGGACCGTGATAGTATTATAAGCTTCCTTTCTCCAATTTTTACTCTCAGACCTTGTAGGATCTATTAATGCACAATATGCCATATTTTTAATGGTACTTTTATGAGTTCTTAGTAAAATTTTAGTCCAAATATAACCACTAAATAATCATGAACATAACCCCATAAGTACGCCTTGTATTTCCATGTGTTTATGGCTTTGAGCATAATCTGTGATTGTGTGATATTTTAAGCCATGAATTTTAAACTAATAAAATCTTGTAAAATTATATGATACCTCATTAATTATCTACTTGAAATATGTAAATTTTAGGAATGGTTAAAAATCATCTAGATATTTTTTAGAAGTATTACCAGGACAAACTAAAGATACACGGTTTCACTCCAGTTGTAAATTACCTTTAAATATGTTAACAGTGTTGGATTTCACTAAAACTAGGTCCAATCCTCACCATATGTCTCAGTAGCACCGTGACCAATTTTGGGGCCATTTGCATAGGTTCCCAATTTTATTTGTAAATTTTAAATATGTTAAGGTCCAGATAGCTCTAGAAATAGCCCATCTGGTGACCTAACTTGTAAAATCCACTTAAGCTCTTTTACAAAGTAAATTTGGCCTATCTCTTACTAGGGTCAAGCTACATGTGTTAGCTAACTACGCCCACTGACCCAACCCCATTTGTAGTCGTCTAGCCTATGAACCAATAGTTAAAAAATTGGTACATAGCACAGGAACACTGTTCCAACCCTTAGGGCCGAGATTAATGGGCTTTGTTCCCCTTGATTGGCCCATGAGTCAGCCATGATGGAATTTACTAATTAACCTTAGAATGTAAGGGACAACCCATCCAAATTTTAGCCCTTTTGGACATTGTTAAGCTCATCCAAAAAATCGTCTGATAAGCCCATTCAATTAAAAACAATTGAATTGATTAAAACCCACTAAGTGAACATGAAACCAAAACCTTAATTAAGTTACCTAATAAGGTTTAATAATTTACTTAAGACTTAGTTAATAAAATTAAGTAATGTTAAGTGTTGAGCTTGTGTGGAGGCTTTGCCTCGTTTTATGTGCCGATGTGACCTGATTCTTATTCAATTCCATCTCCATGCTAGGTATCACGAGTGAGTTCACCGACTAGAATACGAAGTTCTACTCATCCAGGTTCATAGGACTTTTTTGCTTCACCCATATATTTGGCTTTTTAGTGACACATTTAATCCTGTTTTAAACGATAGGATTGTGTCGGCGGCACTTTTATTGAATCCCTCCGATACCGGGCCATTGAGCTGCATTTTATTGTATATTTAATAAAACAAAAGGATGAGATCCCTTGTTGGTTTTCGAACTGAAGCTCCAAAAATGTATGATACAAGCCTCTTCCCTAAGCCTATTATATAAGTATATGACTTTTTACGGATTTCATGAATAAGAAAGTGAGCAGTATAGAGATATATAAATTACACTAGTACCCCCTTCTACCCTTAAGTGGCGCAATTTATGTAAGGAACTACGAATACAATGCATTTCTGAAAATTGTGGTGGGTTGATATATGGGAGATGTGGGGCGTAAGCGATATATGTATATTTTATATGTTTGTAAGATGTCTCTTTGTAGGCAATTATGGTATGATATGTAGCCGCATTGGCCTTTGCTTACCACCCTGTATGATTTAGGAAGTTTCTATCACTTTTCCGTGGGTGTTTAGATACCCATTTTCCAGTAATACTATATTCCTAGTCTCTACAGGACCAGTAATTAATTGCTGACATTTTTCTTTAATATATGTAGGTGTTTTATCTTTTTGACTGGCGTAGGTGGATGGATCAAATGGCTCATGGCGGGGGTATTTCATCTTGTATTTGTGTTAATTATCGAATTGATGTAATATGAAATTGAGATGTACTGTGTTATGGGAATAAGCCCTAAGTTGTATAAACTTGTATGATTTGGGATAAGTCAATTCATTATTGTTGTGCACGTGTGTTTTGTATATCATTATATTATTATTGTGGTGCAGACACACTTTGGGCACTCTAACTATCGTTAGCAAGGTATAAGCCTTAAAGTCCTAGAACATGATGAGGAGCTTACCAGCTACGCGAAATATATTTTTTGTAGCTGTGTGAGTGTGTAGTAAAGAAATATGCGTAGGAGGAGCATCTAGTTTGCACTGCTTGAAGACCCATGTGAAGTCTGAGTGTTAGGGTTTGATGCCTTGGCATCCGATGATGCTATGTTTAATTATTTTATTTTTTTGCACATGTTGGGTATGTGGAACAGGTAACCACGACCCTTGTTCAAATTCTCTGCATCCATCCGCTTGTAAGAAATTAAGAAATGTAACGAATCATTTAAATTAAGTGGTAAGAAAAGGTTCATGTCACAACATGCAACCTCAAGACTGTAACTGGGGTGCGCCTCTTCTATAGTTGAGAGTGATCAGTATCATTTTTAAAAGTCACTGCTCGTAGTCGTAAGGGAGGTTTTGCCTCTATTGTGGCTAGGGGTGATCATATAGAATCCTTAAGTTTATGAGTCTCTCTATGCTAGTATGAATCAGCATACATATATGATAAAACCATGTAAGGTTGCCCGTCTTAAACCTCCTCAAGGGTTGAGATCCGCTTCCGTAAAGTTTGTACAAAACTAGTCCAATGAATAGTTTTCCAAATTATAACATAGCACGTTGGTCTGCCCTTATACAAAAAAATGGGGTGTTACATATTCAAAGATTTTGTGGTATATATCGAAGCATCAAGAGTCGGATTAGGACATGTACTCATGCAGAGAGACAATATTATTGCTTATGCGTCGATTAAGTTAAATCCACATGAAAAGAATTATCCAACTCGTGATTTGGAGTTAGTCAAGGTGATTCATGCATTGAAACCTTGGAGTCATTATTTGTATGGAACTCCATTCAAGTTAATGACTGGCCATCAAAGTTTGAAGTATATATGTACCCTAAAAGACTTAAACAATAGGCAAAGGAGAAGGTTTGAATTTTTGGCTAATTAGGATGTTAAGCTAGATTATCATGAAGGAAAGGCTAATATGGTGACTGATGCTTTGAGTCGTTATGCAACATCGCTCAGAGATCGAGATATTGTAATCATGATGGCTTGATTGACAATAAGATCTAGTGTAATTAGTAGAGTCAAGTTGGTACAAGAAAGAGATGTGTTGCCAAATCAGTGGATCTTTATGCAAGCTTATCCATGATTTTTTAAAAGTGATGATGGATTATTTCTATTGAATAACTGACTTTATGTTCCTCAAGTTCTAGATTTTCCTGATCTCTGTAGTGTTATCCTTTTCGAATTGCATGCTTGTAAAAGTGTTGTGCATCTTGGAGCTACAAAGATGTATTAAGATGTGGAAAGAACATATTGATGGCTAGGTATGGAGAAAGATGCAATTGATTTTGTGCAAAATGTCTAACTTGTCAGGAGATTATGGCAAATCGCATGTGGCTAGGTGGTACTTTGCAACCTCTACCAATTCTATAATGGAAGTGGGATTGTATTGCCTATGATTTTATCTCTAGCTTACCAGAGACCAAAAATCACCATGAAGCTATTTGGGAATCTATTGATAGATTGACAAAATCTACTTATTTTATTCAAATTAAGATGAAGTTGACATTAGAGAAATTGGTAAGGTTATAAATCTCAGAGATTGTGAGGTATCATGGAGTTCTAAGAGAGATAGTGTCGGATCATAATTGAAGATTTACTTCCAAATTTTGGGAAGCATTTCAGGAAGCATTGGGTACTCAATTGTCTTTCAATACGGCTTTTCATTCACAAACTGATAGACAATCTGAACTTACTATTTAGACTTTAGAGGACTTGCTTAGAGTGTGCATGTTAGATTTTGATAGTAGTTGGGAGGAATACCTACCTTTGGTAGAGTTTTCTTATAATAATAGTTACCAAGCAAATATTGGTATGACACTATTTGAGGCATTGTATGGAAGATCTTGCAGATTACCGTCTTGTTGGATTGAGGGTAGTGAACCTATGGTGGTTGGACCAGATATAGTTCAACAATGTCAAGAAGTTTTTGCTCAATTAAGGAAAAGAATAAAAGCAGCTCAAGATCAACAAAAGTCCTATGCTGGTTTGAGACGTCAAGGACTCAAATTTAAGGTTAATGATCTTGTGTTCCTAAGGTGTCACCTTCAAAACAAAACATAAAATTTGGGAAGATGGGAAAGCTTAGCCCGAGTATATTGGACCATTTCCTATTTTGAAGCGGGTTGGTGAGGTAGCTTATGAGTTAGCTCTGCCTCCACATTTGTCAACAGTTCATCTAGTATTTCATATTTATATGCTAAGGAGGTATATTTTAGATCTATCTTATACTATTAGTTATAAGGAGATTGAGTTGTAGCCTAACTTGTTATATAAAGAGTAAGCATTGTGTATTCTTGACTGTTAGAAAAAGAAGCTTCTAACGACCCACCTGAACCAGACCGGGTGTTACTTTAAAAATATAGGTAATGTAAATATAACATTCCAGAACATGAATTAAAATACAGCAAATAAGTCTTGCAACATATAACATAAATCATAACGATAAATCATGTTCTCTAAAATATAAAATAACTATCTCACAGTCTCGGACCACTTCCCATAGCAACATTTATAACACAAGAGAATAATAAGGATGTCCAATTTTTTTTATTATCGATTCACCATACCTAGGTTGGTAAAAGAACCACCAACCACACTTCTATTCTTCAGTCCAATGCTGCTCACCTGTGGAGGCAATTCCACGTTAGTGATAAAACCACTAAGCCACATAATTAAATGAAACAAGTCAAAGTAATCCCTTATCATTTCACTCGTTTTTATTATTGTTATTACACAAGGCTTTAGTAATTATCTCTCATGTCATTCTGAGATTAGTAATTTGTCTCTCAGGTCATTCTGAGATTAGTAAAAGTCGTCTCCCATCTCATTCTGAGATTAGAAATCATCTCCCAACTCATTCTGAGATTAGGTGGGCTCCCAATTCATTTTCAGATTAGTCATGGTCCCCCAATTCATTTTGAGATTAGTCATGGTATCCCAGTTCATTCTGAGATTAGAAATTATCTCCCAGCTCATTCTGAGATTATGTGGTCTCCCAATTCATTTTGAGATTAGTCATGGTCTCCCAGTTCATTCTGAGATTAGAAATTGTCTCCCAGCTCATTCTGAGATTAGTGCCGACAAGGCTACTGGTTTGGGAAAATACAACATTTCACATAGTTATACCAGTTTGGGGAAATACAACATTTAATATAATTATACCAGTTTGGGAAAATACAACATTTCAAATAATTATACGAACTTCGATATTTCAAACTCGCAGCTGCGACCAATGATCCTAAACTGAACGAGATTATAAAATTATACTTATAATTTTATTCGAGTATAAATGCATGCAACTAAATGTCTAATATATATATATATATATATGTTCGGGTGTGGGATCGTCCCCCCCTCGAATCGGGTTCTTGTGTGTGATTCGGGCTTGAAGGTTTGGTGGGACCGAGGTGCCCTTGCCGCGCAAAGAGATAGTGTGTTGAAAATAGAAAATGTTACAAATAGTAAAATGACACATAGGAAATTTTTTACGCGGTTCCTTAGGGTTCAATTTGAATCCCTAAGTCAGTCCACGGTGAGATTAGCACTCACAATCCACTATTTCTCCTTTGATTTTTACAAGTTACACAAACAATGAATTTTTGCCGCCTGTAAATCAATTTGCCTGAGATCTTTGACTCCAATGCCATGGTTTGTCTCTTTTCACTTTTTAAATCTTTAAAATAATCCCACCATTGCGTCCGGAGCGTCCAAAAATGGTGGGATACCAAGTTTCGCCTTGATTCGAGGTCGGGAAGGCCTTCAAATTATTTTCGGAGTGTTAATGGACTGAACAGGGCCAATTTGGGTTGGTTCAGTACAAATAAAAACTGGACCGTACCAGGTGGCGTGCGTCGGCTTCCCTTTTTTCTGTGTGCGCCGGTCTACGGGTAGTGTACAGTACACCAACTCCAATCCGGGTCGCGGTTTCGTAACTGGTCACAGTCTGGCTTCACGAACGCGGACTAGGAAGAAGGATTTGGTCTCGGACATGACAAAAGCGGATGCGGTCAACAGTAAATGGGTCCAACAACCCGGCTGCAACAGCGGTGCAATGGTGGTTTTGGTGGCTTCGGCGGTAGCTTTTCCGGTAGCTGAAGGTGGCGGAGATTGCTGAGAACTATAGATCATAGAATGGTGAAGATCTTGGCTGTGCTCCGACGGTTAGCAGCGGCTCTGGTCAGTCGGTCGAATGCCGGAAAGTTACACTTTTCTGCAATTTTGTGCTACGCTGGTCACTTCTCGATTTTTTCCGGTGACCTCAGCGATGAACTCTGGCGGCTCTTGGCTTGGGTTTGTAGATCACTTCTCCACCTTCACTTGATCACAACGGAAGGTCTGGGAACGACTGGCACTGGTCGGAAAAAATTCAAGAAATCCGGTGTTTGCTATTCTGTTTTCTGCTTTTCTGGCCAGCAACTTCCTCGCTTCCCGATTTTTCCCGGTGGCTACAACGACGATCTTTGGCGAAACTCAGTTTGGGTTTCTAGACCACTCCTCCGTCTTCATGTTTCACCTCACGGCGACACTAGGAACGACCGGTGTTGGTCGGAAAAAATTAGCGAAATCAGACCTTCGCTGCTCTGTTTTCTGCTTTTCCGGCCAGCAACTTCCTCGCTTCCCAATTTTTCCCGGCAGCTACGGCGACAAACTCCGGCGAATCTCAGTTTGGGTTTGTAGATCGCTTCTCCGCCTTCACTCTAAACCTCGCGACAGGGCCAGGAACAAGCGGAACTGGTCGAAAAAAATTTGTAAATCCGACCTTCACTGCTCTGTTTTCTGCTTTTCTGGCCAACAACTTCCTCGCTTCCCAATTTTTCTTGGAGACCTCGGTGGCGAGCTCCGGTGGATCTCAGTTTGGGTTTGTAGATCACTTCTTCGCCTTCACTTTGAACCTCACAACGGGGCCGGGAACAACCAGAACTGGTCGGAAAAATTGGCAAAATCCAACCTTCACTGCTCTATTTTCCTCCTTTTCCAATCGGCAGCTTGCTGGCAGAATTCTGGCGACAGCAGGAGTCTCTGGCGGAAAATCTGGGGGGTGCTTTGTCGGGGGCACTCTGAGCTCCAAGCAGATGGTCTTGTACTGATCTAATAAGGTCGAGGTTGTCCGGGAAAGTCACCGGAAAATTGGACGCCAAACCTGCAAAACAAAGATGCTATCATGTTCTTTGTTGTCAGCAGGAATGTGACAGGGCTCTGGTGGGCTCTGATATTTTGCGGCTCAGAACTTCCTGGCAAGGGCAAACATCAACCGGCAAGGCTTCAATGTACTCTGGCAGCAACACTTCATTCTTTTTCACGGTGGTATAGCCAAGGAAGCCAGACTCTAATAGCAAGGCAGGAAGTTAGGAACGTGACTCCAAGGGGACTCCTTGGCTTTGCATCTGTAGGTAGCAGCAATGGCACTTGGCAGCGACTCTACCTTTAAGGTGGCAAGGATCTCAATTCCAGGGATACTGCTTCAAAGCTCCACCTTTCTTCTTCGTCGCAATGACCCAGTGGCAAAACTTTGGTGAACAACAGAACCTTTCTTTGGCTCCCTCACGGACAGCACGTCAGCAACACAACTCCTTCACCGGTGGCTCTGGCAAGTGGAAAGTTTGGATCTTGGGCAAGGATTCATGGCCATGACAGGGGTAGTGATCGATTGGGTGTTGGCGAGGGTCACCGAAGCATCTCCGGTGAGGGGCTCCTCCCTTGGCTTTTCTTCTGTCTGGCAAAATTCTTTTTCTTTAGTGTCCGAGCCCCTGCTTCAGCAATAACACCCGGCTTTTATAGAATTGAGATAATTCCTAATTGAGAGATTTCCTCTAACGGTTGTAGAACAATGTCTACCTCTTCCTCTCGCAATTCTTTCTCTGCTGTTTTGGAACCGTATGACCAATTTTCTTGTAATATGCAGGAAGTCATCCACGTAAGTGGCTGAGTATCGTTACATAATTGAATAAATATTATCCACATAACCGGATATAAATATTTTTTGAATAAATATGTACAAACAATATCATTATTAAAATTTTGACAACATACCATGTAACAATTCAAAAATATTAAATATTAAATTCTCAACAAATCTAGTGAGATAATAAATTATTCATGTGATATAATCATTTAAGTCCTACTTTACATTTTAAATAAACAAGTATTTAATTTTCCTTTGCAGTGATAATTACTTAACCCCAATTTTGATGATTTAGTTTACGGTTATAATTTTTAATCGCTACTATAATTTACAACAATTTAATTAATTAAGTTATTCAATCAAATTATTTAAAATAATTTGTATTATTTTAATTCATAAATATTATTAATACGATTATTTTAATTTATTCGACTCTATAAAGTTTCAAACTTTATTTATTTTCATTATGTTAGTTAGGTTCAACGCAAGTGATTTCTACCCGACTATAGTTTAATAACCTATTTTCTACATTACTAACTCGTTATTAAAATAATCACTTTATTTACCTAATATTAAATTTAATATAGTAATGGTAAAATATTTATTTTATTAATTACTTACAACCGTCCAATTTAATTTAATCGCTTGTTGTGCCGAATAATTATTGACCTTTTATCATTACCGTTTTTTTATTACTCGTGGTGAGTTCGTACAATAATTAATTAGTTTAGTAACTTTAATCCATAACCTATTAAAATAATTATTTTAAAGATTTAGTACGTGTTCTACTAGTTTTAAGTCGAGTCGGTATCGAGTCAGGTGTTATTTACGAGTTGGTATTATTATTTAACTCGAGCTATGTCGAGTCAAGCATTATTTACAAGTTTGCCACCCAAGATAATTTTATTTTTCTTCTTCCCCAGCACCATCCCCTATTCCTGGCAGCAGCCCCCTCCAGCCGCCGCCTGCAATCGTCTCCGGCTACAGTCAATCGTCGCCGCTCAGCCCTACCATGCCGTTGCGGTGTCGCCCCGGCCAACTCCAGCCGTCTTCTAGCCGCGGCGACGCCTGCATTGCCTGCCTAGCGACATGCTCGCATCGCCAATTGGGTGGTCACCTCGACACCCTTGACCCCCTATCGACCTTCCCTGGCCAGATTGGAGTCCGTCGCCACCCAGGATGGCCGGATTTCTTCACCCACCGTCGTCGCCTCTATTTTTGTTGTTGTCCTCTGTTTTTGGCCATTTACCACCCCAGGCCGGCACCCACACTCGTGAGATCAACCCTACACTAATCGACGAAGAGATTAGGATCATCTTCTGACGTCGGAATGACCGTCGCCACCGATTCCCGGCAAAACTTTGCCTGTGCTTGCCCATCTCGCCCAAACAGTGGACTCGTCGGCCAATAGTTGTGTTTAGTTTCTTTCTTGTTGATTTTAAACTTTAATCCTCACGATTATAAAGCTTATTATCAAATTAAAATATGCATGCAAGAAAATTAAGAAGAGGGAGATAGGAAGAATAGTTAAGCAAGGAAGAAGGCATGCCGGTAAGGAAGAGGAGAAAAAATGGGAATGAAGGCTAGGGTGGAGGATGTCCTTCATAAATTAAAATGAAATGATGGCTAGGGTATGTGAAAACACCCGTATTTCATTTAACTGGGTAATCGGGTAAATAATAAAATATAATAATTAACCAGGTAGAATTAATCGGGTATTGGATATAACACGTTCGGTTCTTCCCGAACCGCGTTCGTGTCATTTTTTTTTCACGGTCTTTACAAAGCTTCTAAAGAAGGTAGTGAAATTGGTTCGGGTACACTGGGGCTGTAGAGGTGTCGAGGAATCCACCTAAGAGTTGGAGGATGATTTGTGGAAGAGTCATCCTAGCTTGTTTGATGATTCGGCTATGGGTTGAGCTGTAGCCACACCTGGCGGCAATTTACCCCTTTCCTGCTGTTTTCTGGCCAGCTAGTGGCCGGACTCCGCTATTCATCCCCACCAAAGCCTTTGCCTTGATGCTCCCTATTGATCCGAACTGGCGACGAGCCCAACCGCACTGCCATTGGCCTTTTTTGGCAATGGGCACAAGCCGCCCCATTCGGCCCATTTGCCCGATTTGCGGTTCGCCTGCCGACAACAACGTCTGCATACCGGATCTTGTTCACCAGCCCACCAGCCCATGTTTGAGTCCACACATCTAGTTTAGGTCTGCTCAACCAACCCAAACAATTTTCCAGTTAACCTAGACTGGATTGGTTCAACCTATTTGGTTAAGTCTGGTCAGCTCGGTTTAGTCTAGTTCAACCCGTTTTTGTCCGTTCTTACACCGTTTTTGGTAATTTGTGAACCCCTACATTAGTTTAGATGCATATTCGCATTGTTAAGCATGTTTGGATGTTATGAGTACTTTTATTAATTAATTAATTAATTTAGTTATTTATGATTATTCATTTCTTGTTATTTATATATTTGTTGGCTATGATGAATGGCTACGTGACTAATTATTGTTACTGATAATGTATTTATTCATAAATATTATTTTTATTCATGTTTATCTTATTTATTTTTTTATTTAATTGATTATTAATTATTTTCTTACTCGTGTTATTTATACGCATTTAGTTGTATGCTCATATATTTGATATTTATATTATTATACTTCATGATTAATTAATATTAGTCATTTATTTATTTATTTATCTATAATTTATTTAATTGATTATTTGGTTGCTTATTTAATTATTTATATGTTTACTAACACCAGTATATATAATATTTACTCATGTTTATTCATGTATTTATATAGTGTAATTATATTATTATTTTATGATTAGAGTATTATTTATGTTTATGTATTTAATATTTACCTAATTATCTATGAGTGTATTTATTTGTTTAATTATTTATTTGTTATTTATTATTATTATGTCTCGATTTACATGCCAGGTGTTTAGTTGTAGGCTTGTTAGCACCGTTTTCTTTATTAGGATGTGTTGATGATATTAGCACACACCACGAGCATGCATCATATAAAAATATTAGTATTTTACTTAGTAGTGGGTTCCGATCTAGGTTTCAGAGTTCGAGCTCGATGTAGATATGCAGATACACTTGAAGCTTGGATCGCAAGTCCGTAGAACTCCCTCTCTGCTTGACTCCTTTCTTGTCGAGTTTAATCATGTTTCATACATAGGGCGGCATCGGCGGTGTTTTATCGGATCCCTCCGATGTCGGATCATTTAGTCGTGTTTTCTACACATGTTTAATAAAACTATAAGGATGAGATCCCTTATTGGTTTTCAAACTTAAGGTCTAGAAATTTATGATACAAGCATCTTCCCTAAGCTTATTATATAAGTACACGCATTTTTATAGATTTCACGAACAAGAGAATGAGTGGTGCAGAGATATATATGGACCACACTAGTACTCCTTCAAACCCTGAGGTAATGCAGTGTATGAGGGTACTGTGTAGCGTATCACATTTTCAGAATTCGTGGCACTAACTTAGCTATTCCTTTAGCCTATCGAGTACTATGGCGGGCGATATAGAAAGTGTGAGGGCATAAGCATTGTATGTATGAATACGAACATTAGTCGTGCATGCAAGCCGGTGCTTGCTTAAATATGATTGCTTACCGCCCAGTGTGAGGCAATCTTGAAGTTTCATAAGTTTTCGTGGGAAATAGAACACTCATTCGCCTGATCATATTAGATATTTTTCAGACCAGTAACACTCATTATTGACATTTTTCATATAATATATGTAGGTTTTGTAAATCCTGAGTCCACTTTGGTGGAAAGACAAATAAATGCTACATGCACTTGAGCTTAGTGCATTTATTGCTTTTCTTACTTTTACTTATATTTGATGTGTATTAATGCCTATTTAATAATGTTTTCCATTCTTACGACACCAAGAGGGTTGTTTCGATGTATTTCATCAATTGAGTCATACCAATCGACAACTTTAAACATAACTTTGACTCGATCGCAACATTTATGATTCGATTCTTATGTAAACCGAAATTGGGGTGTTACATGTGGTATTTTCTTTGTTGCTTGTCGTGCAATGTGTTTGTGTTTTAAGTGATGTGGTCGGTTCTTGGAAAATTTCGAAGGACATAACCTTTTTTTGAGGTGAGATTGTAAAATCTGTACCTTTTGGCTTAGGATTTTATTTGTTGGCCACTTTAATAGACCATAAAGATGTCATGAGTCATGTCACATTAATAGACCATACAAAATGGTGGGTCATGTATATTAATTATACATGCATTCATGTACACCTCTTTAATTCCCTATACAAAAATTTATTGTCTTTTCATTTCATTATCTTTTCATTTCTAATTGAAAAACTTTGTTTTTTATAAACACATCTTTCTACTATGAATTTTAATTCGTATTATTATCATCCTTCCACATGTTGTTGAGTTTTTCTAACATTGTCATCTGCTGAAGTTCGCCAAAATTTGCCATCAAAGTTGGTTGCATGTCGAGGTACTCATACATCAACTATACTTTGAAGTACATATTTCCACCGTCGATTCTGTGATCTAAAACCTTGATTTTGTATACCAACAGTTTGGTTAAATATTCTATTTGGTAGCTCTTGCACTATTATTTTGTTATTGTTCTTTTTCATTCATTAATGTTATATTTTTATTCAACTATTGTAATCTATAAATATATATAACAATATATTTAAATTAATCTTATCTTGTTTGATCACACATTCTCATGCATGATTCATATATGCTAGATGTTGAGTTGGGTTCATTTATAGGTTGCGTGGTTCGAGCTCACCGATAGACTGCTTAGAGCTTTGAGACCAGGTCTATTTAGGACTCATTTTTTATCTTATGCTTATCTGATGGGTGAGTTATTTTTTATCGTAGGACGAATTAAGTAGTGGTTTTATCGCAACCCAATTAATTCAGACCATTTAGACATCGTGTTTAATAGCCCCCGAGGATGAGATCCCTTGAGTTGCTTTCGAAAAGAAATAGATCCATCGTAAGTTTTCTTCTTTCTAGAGGCTTATTTATTTTATTATTCCCTACCTAAGCCTATTATTATATTATGTTTTCAATATTTTAAGAGTGGGAGATTGTTGGAGATTTTTTGGGTAAGTCCCACTTTGAAGTGTAGTCCAAGGGCACGACCTGTTAAGAATCCCAGATGTTTCATTGTAGATGGAATCGACGCAACACTCTATTTTCTCTTCAAATTATGTCATTTTCACCTCTGGGTCAATGATTTCTCACACCCGAAGAGACGTAGGGTTACAAGTATAGTATTCTGCGACATATGTCATGATTGCAGTGTACTTGGCTTGCCTTTAGAGCTTATAGTAGAGAAGCATGGTAGAATTGAAGAGGATAGGAGAAAGGGTCTTGCTCAATCGGCTATGGGTCACATGCATGTGTAGTTTGCTTTGGGTGTTGTGTGATTCTTGTGGTATATGATCCCCTTTTTGTTTTACTTAAATGCGAACTCCTAACTTTGTATGTCAATTTGATGTTATAGTTATCTTATTTTGTGGACTGGTAACTTGTACCTACATTTTTTTTTAATATTTAGGTAGGTGGTGTGCCTAGAGTGTCGATAATGGATACAGGGGAATGCTAAAGTCTTTACACATACACATACTCCCGTCATACTGTTGTCATGTTGTTTTATACTACTTTCCCATTTTATTTTAGTCATCGAATGTCTTCACTTTTGGCTTTGTATACTAATGTAATATACCCATGTTTTAGGAACTCATACTTCAAATAATTTATAATATTTTGAATAATGTTCATATTTTGTTGTGGTTGTGGGTAATTGTTGTCTTCCAACTAAGACACTAAATAGATTTAGATCTTTAGGGGTTTTGTGGGTGTGATTTTCCTTGTAATTAAGTTAAGGGATAGCAATAAATAATATAATATTTCGGTTCAGTTCTAAGATGAACCAAACATACATAAGATGTTATAGAGGATCCCATATGGACTGGCTAATTTTTGTAACAATTTGTGATTCATATAAGCAACAACAGGCTTTTGAAGATGCAACAAGCTAAGGCTGTTTCTATTTTCCCTTACTGGAGCAGCAGCCAGGCTTTGGCTCAATTCATTGGTATTCAATTCAATCACTACTTGGGAAGAGATGACATGAAAGTTCATTCTAAAATATTTTCCACCATCGAGATTACTGCAAATTAGGAATAAGGCCACCTCATTTATTCAAATAGAGAATGTGTCTTTTTACAACACTTAAAAAAATAATTTGCAACCGCATTTTTGTTGCAAAAGCGGATGCAAAATTTAAAAAAATTAAAAACTTTCTTTTGCAAATTGTTTCGATAGAAAAGAAGTTGCAAATTTTTTTTTAAAAAAATTAAGATAACAAATTATATGCACATTTAATCAATAAATTTCCAGCAACCATGTCAAACAAAAATTAGAATTAACCATTAGCAAAAGGAAATAGATAGCTCTCAAGAGCCCACAAAGAATAAAAATTACAGAATGTTCGAATCCGCAACACCTTTCCCTACCTTGGTTTACATTTTGCCTTTAGCACCACCGTACAACATACTCATCTTGACGAGCATCTCGCACAATTGTAAACTTCTTGATCTTGATCATCTTGATGTTGTAAACTTCTTGAACTTGGTCATCTTGATGTTGAAGTGTATGTATGGAAAAAAAGTAATCTAAATAAAATGTTGGATTTTGTGAAGGAAGAAGAATTGACACACAGGTTTAAGTAAACAGGTAAAAACTCTTTAATATTTTCTCCTACGCAGGCAAGAAATTAGGTATATAAGGACATAAGTGAGACGATCTCTCTCTCCCGAATCACGCCGTTCATCGTATTAGGACGCGTTACGGGCAGTTTGGGTGGGTTGATAGTTCTAGAGCATATCATTATGGTCTTTTGGTGTTTGTTTGATTTTATGGGAATTTTCCCGATTTTATGGATTTTGTTTTAGGATTTACGACAGCTTAGTAATTATTCTTGACTCGAGGGAGTCGAGTCAAGTCTTATTTACGAGTTTGCCACTGAGCCCTCTTCTTTTTCCTCCCCGATGCCTTCTTCCCCCAAACCCTGATTTCTGCCCCTTTTGCTTGAAGCCGCAACTGCCGTCAATGCCGGCCTGCTGTCGATCGTCGCCGCCATGCTTTGCCGAGGCGGTGCTATGCCACCCCGAGCGCCCTGGCCATCATCTAGCCTCCACGATGCCAGATTGTTGCACCAAGCGCCGCGCCCGCGTTGTGCTTGAGTTGCCAATTCTGCCGCTTGTGACCATCTCAGCCACCATCCAGTGGTTGCCTCGACACCTTTGACCAACCCACGACCCTCCCCGACTAGAGCGAAGCCATCGCCGGCTCGATCTAGCCACCCACCACCGCCGCCTCTGTTTTAGCCATTTTCTGGCAAGCCACCACCTCGGCCAACCATGTTGACATCGTGGAAGTGTCGGGCTTGCTGAGCCGGTTCCAATGGTACCCAATATGACCCCTATCCAGCCAGTAGATGCTGTCGGTGATTGTCGCTGGAGAACCACTGGAAAGTTGCCGGAAAACCACCGAAACTGGCCAGAAAACCAGATTTGCAAGAATTTGGCAGATCATCCATCGAATCTTCTGCGGAGCTTACCCAGTCAAACCCAATTGAATTATGGATGCCGAAGAGGGCCGAATTTGAGCTCCGAGACACGCGACGGAACGCACGCCATCGCCGATTGCCGACGACGTGAGGTATAATTACCTCTGATTTGATTATTTGAAATTGATGATGATTGTTAGCATATCATATTAGAATTGAGTAGTTGTCATGATGAATACCTGAATGACGTAAAGATGTGCATGATGTGATTTATAGGGAATGAAAGTTAAGTGATCTAATGAAGTAAAGTAAATATGAGCATGCTAATCGTGTGAGATCCCTCAACTTAGTCCCATGTCTAATACCTACTGGGAGAAGATCCTGTTTATAAGTGAGAATGGACTAGAAATCTTTATCTTCCGGGGTACCCATTTTAAAGAAATGACTTAGCCCATTACGTTGCACTTTGGGTTGGGTCGTTACAAATGGTATCAGAGCCGACCTGGTTCCGTGTTAGATGGTGGGATAGACTAGGGACGTTGGCTAGGCTGCCGGTCATGGGCCAAAAAGGTCGTGGGCTGGGGCTAGCAATGGGCCAAGACTAGAAACGTTGGCTAGGCTGCCGGTCACGGGCCAGAAAGGATGTGGGTTGGGGCTAGCAACGGGCCAAGAATAGGCATTTCGGGGACGAAATTTCCTAAGGTGGGTGGATTGTGAGATCCCTCAACTTAGTCCCACATCTAATACCTACTGGGAGAAGATCATGTTTATAAGTGGGAATGGACTATAGATCTTTAACTTCCGGGGTACCCATTTTAAAGAGATGACTTAGCCCATTACGTTGCACTTTGGGCTGGGTCGTTACAAATTGAGTATAACATGAAAACACAGTAAAATTGGTATGAATAGGATTAGCTAGAATTATTTTTCATACTTACGATTATTTGATTGTTGATTGATGTTCATTGAGTTTGATGCATCATTTAGTTAGTGGGCGTTAGTTTTAGTTTTGATGTGTATGTACGGAGTAGGAGCTCTACCAGGTCCGTTTTGGACTCGTCTCTGTTTTTACTCTTTTCTAATTGTATGTTTGATTTATTACTTCCAGGACGGGTTAAGTCACATTTTATTGGATCCCATTTAACTCGGGCCATTTAGCCGAACAATTTTTTGAATTAATAACCCCTCGAGGATGAGATCCCTTGAGGATGATTTCGAAAACAAGATCCACCATAAGTTGCCTTCGGGCCTATTATATAAATCCCTTCCCAGGCATATATATATAATTTTATCGAGTTTTTAGTGAGACGAGAGATGGAGAAATCGATTGCATGTACCATGAGTGGAAGCCGTGACAGTCAAAGCGGGCTCTGGATTAGTGCAGTGGACGGTTCCATTCTAGAGGGATTCTGACAACTCGGCGTTTGAGTTCCTCACACCCAGAGAACGTGGAGGTTTACGGGTACTATTTAGTATAGCGCATGTCCAGACTTGTAGTTTAAAGGGTACTAAAGGTGATTGCCTGAGAGTACTCGGCCTTCGCGCTCAAGGCCAGGAGAAATATGGAGGTAAGGAGAGGGCTTAGGATTCAAAACCAGAAAATGAAGTAAGAAAATGCCAAGAGAGGCATCAGCAGCAACATATCAGTCAGTTCGGGATGCTATCGGGTCTGTAGCCCAGTAGCTCCTTCGTAGGTGACCTTCAAAGTATTCACGAGGAGTATATGATGTTTTCTTTCATATGAGAGTTTGCTCTCATAGCCAGCTTGTTATAGTTATTTTATTTTTCTGACAAGTAACACTTGTTATTGACGTGTTTTTATACTATATGTAGGTAATAATAATCACAAGTTGGAGGAGCCAGTTTGGATGAAGGAGCACTGTTGTCGCTTGCACACATGTCAGTCGATTGAGTGATTATATTGTATTTATGATGTTATTATATGGTGAATGTTGTGATTAAATGCTTGAGGCATGATGATGTGACATGATTAAATGTTAAGACATGATGATAGAATGTGAAACATGAATAGATTGCGTAGTGGAAGTGTTGTGGGTTGAGACCCAAGTTCTAGAATGAGTTTATAGCTTATTAGATTGTGTGTGAATGAAATTGTTGATATATGAATATATACTTGTATATATTATTTTGACATGGTGTACCCTTATCATCTGGCTTTGCCTCATGGGACACACCCCAAACAAGGCTTTTATGTCCTTGGACTCCATACCCTCCCCCTCATATGAAGGTCAACCGTGAGTTCCTACCATACACATTCTACCATGCTGCCTCCTCCCTATCCAATGCCTTACCCAACCGTGTGGCCCACAGATGGGTGTGGTAATCCTTCCTGTGGTCTTCTACCATATGAGATGTTGTCAATGCATCCATCAATGCCTACTTTTGGCCTATTGACACTTCCAACACCGTATGTGGTACTTCTAACATCTTTGGCGACATCAGCCACTGTTTCTACCATTCCAACAGTTGTGTCTACATCTGCATCAACCATTCCTACTTTATCAATTGCACCACCAGTTGTAGCCGATGAAAATTCTGAAGAGGTCAAAGCTATGATAATGGCCTTGCAATTATTTGTAAAGAAATATACTGAAATTGTTGAAGTCATGAAGCATCTTCATACTGCTTGCAAAATATAAAAGGATGGTTTTGTCAAATTCTATGGAGATGGTAATCCTTGGGATCATATCACAATTTTTTAGCATAAATGTGTACTATTACATCTAATGATAAGTTAACATCGCAACAATTTGCCTCCTCCCCCACTGATGTTTTGAGTTGGTTGAATAACTGACCGCATAATTCTATAGTCACTTGGGAATAGATGGTAAAACAATTCATAACACACTTTTCAATCAATGGAAAAACATGTTAAGCTCAAACATCTAAAATTTTGCCAAAAGGAAAAAAGATTAACAATTCAGTGCATATGTGAAGCGATTCCAAAATCTTGCTTCCCAAATAAAAGATACCCCTAATAATAAAAAGATTGTTAAGATTTGTGGCATGAATACTACTGCTGCATCTTGGTTCCTTAAAAGTTCTCCTAGCAACACCTTTGAGGAGTTGTTTGAAAAAATCATTGTTTATGGGAATTACAATGTGTTGCAGTGGCTAACAAAGTAAAAAAATATCTGTTAATGTTGTGACAAATTATATACCTCAAGAAAATATGAAAAAGACCAATGATAATAAGTCTTGAGACTACCACATAAAAAATAATAAACCTCATCAACAATGGCATGACGTGGACAAGTATACTTTTGATCTTGAGGACACTAAAAAATGATTTGAAGTATTATGGGAAAATAATAAGATAACACCACGGGATCCTCCAATGCCTTTCAAACTGAGGGATTAATAGGAAAATTTTTGTTGATTCCATAATATGTAAAAATCATCCTACCCATAAGTGTAGATTAATGATGGAAACAATTCAAAAGTTACTTGATAATGGAGTAATTACCTACGATGGGGAGCTAGCTAAACCTACAGCACCCATCATGATGGGAACTCATGATCCTTTAGTTGACACACGTTCTGACCCAGTAAATGAGAATTCCAAAATTGGTGATAGTTTTAATATGTTACTACTCTTTGATAACATATCAAAAAAACCTTCTAACCCTAACATTGTTATCTAAATAAGGTCACACCTCATACCACACCTCATGCCGAAGCGTTGCAAATAACATCTTCTATCATTGCCACTGATGTTAAACCACCATTTTGAACAAATACTAAGGATGATTATGATGCCATTAGACACATATGTGCAGTACCTATCATCAATAATATGCTTGATGTGTTATGTGTTCCATCTAGAACTAGATAGGTAGTTGACCGCAGACTTGGTGATGTTGCTACAAAAAATGGTGGGGCTGACACTTTATCACACACAGTAGTGGAATGAAGGATTCTATCACAAATGTTTAATTTACTGGTGCTAATCGAAGTAAATAATAAGTAGTGCTCTTGGACAAATTCCTTATGGCCTCGGTAAATGACTCATTAGCTTAGACCACTGGCATTATTACTTTTCCAATGATGATCTTTGTCATCCAGAGCCAAATCACAATCGCCCACTCGACATAAGCATTGAACACTGTAATAAGGTGTTTTGTCGAGCCTTGGTTGATCCTAACACTTTGACCAACCTATTACATGTTCACATTTTGTATGAGTTGGGACATACTTTGGAGCATTTTGTGTCATCTAACAATCAGTTTTCATCTATTTCACCTACTACTTATGTTTCATTAAGAACAATTTTCTTACAGTAGGACCTTTTAGTATGGCTCATATTTTCCATGTGGTAGAGCTTGATCTTGTATTCCGCATATTGTTAGCACGCCCAAGGATTCATGACTATTAATGTGTCCCTTCTTCTTTGCTTAAAAATCTTTTCATGCTTGAAGTAACTCATTTTTCAGAGATAGAATTATTTATGGCCGAAAATATCTTATAGATGGCTCACAAAGAACAAATTTCTCATTCTTTCCTTCCAGTTGTTGACCTTCCAAGTGGTGTCCAGTAAGCAGCAAACTTCTTTCTTGTGTTTCCTCAAAAATTCTTAAGTCTGATAAATCACCAATAGTATATGTGCCTCCATTGTCTAATTCAGAAGGTATGCATTCCTCCACAAGTGAATCTACACGATGTAAGGTCAACAAAGACACCGGCTATTACTATTGCAATAACCAAGGCCAAGAAAGACAAAATTGTTCATGAAAGCGCCAAAATGGACACTACACAAATTCCTTGGCCCTTAGGAAGGTTCTTACTTTAGCACGACAAAAAAATCAATTGCACCTGGAAGTCATTCTCAAGCTCCATCTAAGGCTTTTAGCTAAAAGCGTAGAAAGGGACCTCTCACACTCAAGCTTCGTATAAAATCTCCATCAAAAGTGCTTACCTTATAACATCACTCTCAATAGAAATCTTCTAATGAAATACCTGGTTTGTCATCAGATATTGCAGTGCATCAGTTAGCTATTAAACTAAGATTCTCCCGTGTTAAACAAGCTAAAAGAAAGTTTAGCCCTTCATAGAAGTCATTCTCAAGCTCCATCTAAGGCTTTTACTTTAAAGCACAAAAAGGAGTCTCTCACACTCGAGCCTTGTATAAAAGCTCCATCAAAAGTGCTTACCTTGTAACATCTCTCTCAATAGGAATCTTTTTATGAAATACTTGGCGCTTCATCAGATATTATAGAGAATCAGTTAGCTGTTAAACTGAGATTCTCCCCTATTAAACAAGCTAAAAGAAATTATAGCCCTACATAGAGACTCTTATCTTAACAGAAATTATGAAATTAAAAATGCTAACTTCATTTGCAAGGTTCAATACCCAGAGTGGATTGCCAACATTTTCCTAGTTAAAAAGAAAAATGGTCAATTGTGAATTTGTATTGACTTTCGAGATCTAAATAAAGAATGCCCTATGGATGCATTTCCTCTCCCATTTCCCAATCTCTTACTTGACAATGTCATAAGATATGAAATGTTCTCCTTCATGAATGGCTTTAGTAGATACAATCAAATCTGTATGGCTCCAGAAGATGAAAAACAAATAGCATTTTATACATTGATTGACACTTACTACTATACGGTGATAACTTTTGAACTCAAGAATGCTGGAGCTACCTATCAAAGGGCAATACAACACATTTTCGTAAACATGCCACATGAAGACATGGAAGACTATGTTAATGATATTATTGTCAAATCCAAGACACGTACAGAACACCATGCAATTTTACAATGTGTCTTCCAACGATGTTGTGAGAATAATTTAAATTTGAATACAATAAAATGTGCTTTTGGGGTATCTTCTGGGCAATTTCTTGGATTTCAAGTTCATTCATGAGGTATCCAAATTTATCCCACTAAGATACAAGCTATTATTGAAAGGACACCTCCACCTAATTGAAACAACTTCAAAGCTTTTGGGAAAGTTGAATTATATTTGACAGTTCATCCTAAATTTATCACTAAAGATTCTTCCTCTAACTAAAATGTTGAAAAAGGGAGAACAGTTCATCTAGACTAAGTAGTGTCAAGGGTCTTTTGCTAGCATTAAAGAAGAGCTTTTGCAACCTCCAACCCTCCTTGCCCCTATCTCAGGACATCCTTTAATACTATACATTTCTCATGCAGATTTGGCCACTCTCCCAAGCTGATGATTTGGGTAGGGAAAGACCCGTCATTACTTGAGCTGAGTAATGAATGTTGTAGTGGAAAAAAAATACTCAATAGTAGAAAAAGATTGTTTAGAATTGGTTTTTACAGCTCAAAAGCTTGGTCATTACTTCTTGACCCAAGAAGTCTATCTTCGAGTGCATGACAATCTCGTACAACATTTACTTCAACAAACTGCTATGTCTAGTGAGGCAAATGTGGATTTTGGTTTTAATGTTGCAAATATTATTACTGATTGTTCAACACTCTATTTTGACGGCGCTGTCGATAATCTTCACGGTGGCACTGGCCTTCGTGGAGGTACCAGTGTAGCTCTCATGCAACATGACGGACAACTACATCTTCATGCATACAACCTCAACTTTCTTTGCACAAATAATTATGCATAGGATGAGGCACTTATACTTGGTTTAATTCTTGCTTAGGATCTTAATGTGAAAAAGTTGATCGTTTGTGGCAATTCCTTATTGGTTATTCAACAAACCACTGGTGAATTTAGTGTGCAAAGAAGCCCCACTTAGATGGTGGCAAGGCTTGTGTCACTTGTCTCCTAAAAACTTTGATGAAGTCAAATTTCAACATATCCCTTGATCATCCAATTGCATTGTTGATGCCCTTCTAGCGTTAGAGTCAAAACTTGAGGAGGTTATCCCTAACAAAAAATTGTTGATATGGTTTGCTCTCCATGATGTACTAGCTAGTTCTGTGTTGCCCCCAACTGCACCTGAACCGGTATTCATGGCTAAAGTTTATAATGAATGGTATAGAGAGCTTGTTGATTTCATTGCTCATAGACAATTGCCAACTGATGGAAATAAAGTGTAAGATATAAATTGAATGGCTTCTCGGTATCTTTTGGATAGTGGTATCTTATTTCTTCACGGGCTTGATTGCGTACTTCTTTGTTGTTTAACTAAAGATGAAGCCCTAACAGCTATGAAAGAGGCCCATCAAGGGTCATGTGGTGAACATTGACGTGGTCGCCAACTACATCAACTTCTCATAAGCACCAAATATTATTGGCCTTCACTGTTTCAAGATTGCCTAGCATTTGCTCAGTCGTGTAAGACATGTAGACTTCATGCCCCACTAACGCACTTGTCACCTGAGCCAACACGCATTTGCTCTGTCATGGGGACTTGATTTTATCAGTCCTATTGGTCCACCCTCTCTAAAGGACATAAATTTATCCTTAATGATGTAGAATATTTTAGAAAGTGGGCTGAAGCTATCCCTATTTGATGGCAAATAGGTGATTGTTTGGCGCAATTTATTAAAGAGCACATTATTTGTCAATTTGGAATCCCCTAAAAGATCATTACCGACAATGATTTTAGGGTGGCAAACAACTGAGTTACTAGTGTGATATAAAATTCAAAAAGCAAAATCTTCCATTTACAATCGGTAGAGCAATTAACAAGTGGAATCTTCTAATAAGATTTTGAAACAAATGTTGAGAAAAATTGTCTCAAAAATCAGAAAGATTGGCATGAACAGACTACTCGAAGCACTATGGTCATATCAGATATCTGTGAGACTCAATATAGGGGTTACGACTTCATGTTGGCATATGGTGCTAAAGCTATGTTACCAGTGGAAATCAAGCTCCTAGCTATGCGTTTTGCTGCTATAGCTCAACTTGATCCCTTTAACAATGATTATGCAATTAAACACATTACTACAGTTGAACACCTTGAAGAATACCATAGTGAGATAAGCAAGCATCTCCAACGTTATTGGGAAAAGATAGCTTGTTACTACAATAGATGCACCACTCCTCACTCAGTTACCCCCTGTACATTGGTTCTTTGCAGTACACGTAAAGTCCGAGCTGATCTCCCTTGGTTAAAATTTGCCCCATCATAGGAAGGCCCCTATATCATCTTCGAAGATGTAAGGAATGAGTGTTATGATCTTAAGACAGATGATGGGAAAATGTTTGTCGGGTTATTGCTAAATTTAAAAAGCTCTGGCGTGATCTTGTTGCGAGGATCCATTCCCCTGAATAGTTGGTTTTTCTACACTTTGTTAAAAAAAATAGGAAGTTGATTCAAGTTTTATAAAGTTAAGAGTTGCTCACTACTCATAATTTATCGTTTCCATTTACACGTTTGACTCAACATCTATGTGAGTAAAATGTGAGGGCCATGAAAATAAATAAAATAAGGTTATAGCCTTAACTACTTACTCTTTGGAACAAAGGTCCTTGATTTATAATTTTTGGGAAGAGAAATATTTGACAAGCCTTGATGTAATAAATAAAGAGCATGCAACAAGTTAGAGGGCAAAACTTTAAAAGATTTTGAGAAGTAGACAGCTTGAGATGATATGGAGTAAATGGGCCCATCATGTGTAGAAAATTGAGCGGCTTGGACTTTTTCAATAGAACCCATTGCCTTAGAATAAAACACTGATTAGTTAGTAACTTGGAGGGAGGGATAAATACATGGGTGAAATTAGGTGGAGTATGATGCCATCAAGCTCATGTACATGCACCACATTGGATAACTATGTAGACGTTACCACATAGAAGTCATCATATGAAAAAAATTTGAAGGGACCATCGTACGTTTACGTGACTCTCATGTATCCGAAGCCCATCAAGAGTCCAAATAAGTGATAATCAAGAGACAAAAATATCAACCGACATTGAGAGTTGGGTGTGGCAGGGGATGCACCTAAAGACTGATTTGCCCCATTTCTAATCGATTAGAAATTATTATTCATGGGTAACTCTAATAATTAGTCATCCCCTTGTTTTTTATAAATAGAGCCTCACATTCTCAATGTCTTCACAAATCAGTTGTTCTAAAATTAGGCCAGAGCCCTGGTAGATATAAGAGCAAACCAATAAGGTTTGCCCATAGTTGTGTAAGTTCAAGCATTTGTGAGTTTAAAGCTTTAAGCCCTTTTTGCATAGGAGGTTTAGTACGGTTCAGCTCTCCTTGATGGTTTGGGTTTGGCTCGCCTCAATGGTAGTGCTCTCCTTGATGGTTTGGGTTCGGCTCACCTCAGCAATTTGGCTCTCTTCAACGATTAAGGTTTGGCTCACCCCAACAAATCAGCTCGCCTCAACGGGTTGGCTTGCCTTATCATATCGGCTCGCCTTATCATATCGGCTCGCCTTGCTAGATTAGAGTGGCTCAATTAAGCTTGCTTCCGTAGATGGTCACGCCTCATTCTTCGTCCAATTATCTAAGTGTCATTATGATACTTTGAGCCAATTAGTTAAAAGCTGTCCATTTTCTTGTTCTTTTGCAAATGACATCCGGTGTTTCTTCTTGGTGCATATGCAAGTTATTATTTTGGTATAAAAATTATTTTTGAGAATTTTTAGTTGCATATCCTGCATTATAAGCTTTAGTTAATTCTGTAATTCTTTACTTAGTAGTTGATAAATAATAAAGATCTTTTTAGAAGCAAGGGGGACCTTGTTGTAACCCTGATGTTTAATTTTGCATTGTATAAGCCCTCAATGAGTGAGATAGCCACCCCCTCTTTATCGAGTTTGTGCGAAAGGAAACTTATAATTATTTTACCAGAATAATAATGTAAGAAATGCAATATATGTATGCTCCAAGATGATATAGGAAATAAATCAAAAAATCAGCAATGAAAATACAACACGCGTATGCTCTCCTTTTGTTGTATTTCTTACAAACTTATAATGTAGGAAATACAACAAAAATCCTCAAAAATAATTATTTTACCAAAATAATAACTTGTGTATGCTCCAAGATGAAATAATGGATGTCCTTTGTAAACAAACAAGAAAATGGATAACTTTTAATGATAAACACTTAAATAGACCACTAATGATAATTGGATGGAGAACAAGGCAAGATTTTCTAAAGAAGCGAGCCAAAACGAGTCGCCGGAGTAAGGCAAACCATTGAAGGGAGCCGACCATTGAGGCAAGCTGAACCAAAATTGTCAATGAGAGCCGAGCCGTTAAGGCAAGGCGTACCCTTGGGGTGAGCCGAATAATTGGGTGAGCCAAACCCATATCATTGAGGAAAGTCGAATCACAGATTGAGACAAACCATAGAGCTGAACTTGAACCATCGATGAGACCCGCATCGTTAAGGTAAGCCAAAACCAAACCGTCAAAGAGAGCTAAATCGCACTGAAACCTTTTACACAAAAAGGACTTAAAGCCTTGAACTCACAGATGCTCAAACTCAAGCACTTGTGGATAGACCTTATTAGCTTGCAATTAAATCTACCGCAGCTCTGGCGTAATTTTGGAAGTGCCCTGTGAAGAAAATCCGAGAACGAGAGCTTTATTTATAGAAAATAGGGAGATAATTAATTACTGAGGGTATCGGAGAATAAGAATCTTTGATTGGTCAAACATGGGACAAATCAGACTTTAGGCGCACGTGTGTGAGTTCCCTGCCGCCGTCCCATGGTTCTCAAAGTCGGTTGGGCTCTTTTTCACCTCTCTGGACCCTAGATCACGTGGGGATCTCATTCATAGTTGTCATTTTGCAAAGTTTATGGTAGGCCCCACTGTGCGTAGCCATAGAGAGTCCAATTCACACATGTTGCTTTACTAGTGGGCCCCAATCATGTTTGAAATGTAAAATTCAAGCGTCTTTTATCTATTCCATGCGTAGTGGGCTTTGTTGGACAGTCACATGCAGTGCGTGCAATTTTTAACCAAAACAAGTCTACCAATCGCTCATGAAACTCTAAACCATGAGTAAAATGAGACCCAGTGGGTCCCATCAATTTTTACCTTGGGTAAATAACTCCCCCAACCTCTTCAAGAGTTTTACCCATCTAAGTTACCCAAATTCATTATTTAGCACATCAAGGGCTACTGATAAATGATACACAAGGATCACCTTAACCTTCTATAAATTTGTGTTTGTGCTTGCTTTTAATACAGGGTCACTTTCGTTCTTTTGTGAACTGCATCCCTCTTCTTAGTAATTTTTATATGGGGATCAAAATATAACAACGTTTATTAACTCACACGTATGTCCAGATAAACCATGTCTTTACAAAAGCAAGATAATTAATAAAAATTAGATCTAAAAAAATTAATGTTTCATCCTTTAGTCATAATTTCTTAATTAAACCAATTCTGAAAATGAGGCCAAGATATTGAAAACATTTGCAAAATAACACAAAATAATAACTCAATAAGAGAGTTATCAGCTCACAATCATAATACTTAACTCACATAATTAACTAAATTTTTTAAAATAAATTTTTTTGCATTCATGAATTATGATACAATTAAATTTATAATTTCTAATTAATAGTTCTTACTAAGCAAAAGTCGTCCTATAGGCTTAATTGATTATATAAAATATATGTTAAGTGCAAGTTAATTAAATATTTAGCACCCCTTAAAGGTTAATCGGAAAACCTTAAACCCATAAAAATTAATCTAGAATAATCTCGTAAAATCAATTTAACATTAGTAGGACTTTAAAAAATAGAGTTGTTTTCAAACAAAATTGAATTTACTTCGGTTCACGCTGTTAAACACTATAAATAGTTGGAGTTATCATTTTCTCGTTGGACGAGGGATAAAAACGATATTGACATGTCTTTTAATGGCCTACTATAGAACTTGATTCACTGGACATAACCGGCACGATCACGGTCAAAAAACAACAGATGGTTAAATTATCACGACCAGAAAAACGGTCACGACCGTGGACAATTGCGGAATATAAATGGTCTATTCCCATGAAACGGACGATCATGATTGGTCCGGTCCGCTGACTGACCGAAAAACAGGTAAAGCCCGACATCCGTCCTCTACTTTTCTCATTCGAAGAATAGGGCAGTCGAGGGGAGTCCCAGGGTAGCTCGCCTGCGACCAACGGCTGGCGGCGAAGGCAGCACGCGGGGAGTCCCAACGAGGTGTCCGGCGGCCGTGGAGAGAACGGCGGCATCTGGTTACTGCCTGATCTAGGTAAAGGCCTTTTTTTGTTTTGTTGTTTTATGGTTAGCGCCGACAAGGCCGGCGTTCGGACATCAGTCAATGGGTCCGAAAGGAGGGCTAGTTGGCATAATGGCCCATCTCCGAGAGGGAGAGTCGAAGGCGATTGCGCCAGGGGGAGAGAGTTAATTAAATTGCAAGTTTATCTTTTTATTATTGCAATTAGAAGTAAATGATTTAAATCATCTAAAATCAATCCCTATTTTAAGTTTAACAATTCATACGTAAGTAGATGCATAACATTAACAAATTGATGATAAAAAATTCAAGAGTATTTGGGAAAAGAGTTTCTGAAAACAGATTAAAACTTTGAATTGTCGGGAATAACCAAAAATAAAGATTAAATAAATCAAATTTTAATAAAATTGATATAGAATTAGATAAAGTTTCGGAGGTGTCTCTGTTTGAAAAAAATATGTGATGAATAAATCTGAATGTAGGTACATTTGATTATGTAAGTGGGCACATTATATCAACCGCTTTAATGTTACATTAAAGAGCTGGGTTTTTTCAACTCTCATTGCGTTGTGGTTGATTCCGAGCCCATAATAATTTTATGGCCCCATCAATACTTATTTAATTTTAAATTATTATTATTATTATTTATTATTAGGAAAATACTGGAGTATAATTCTAACTTAATTAGAAATTCTAATAAAATTGACACGTTTTAACATATTTATAATATATATTCCTAAATTAATATTTTTACATAATTTAAGATTTTGATTCGTTTATTTATCGTTATTAATTATTAAGAATAACTTAGAGTATAATTTTATCCGAATTAAAAGTTTTAAAAGTAATAAGTTTTATGTAATTACTAAATTTTTATTCAAATTAAATTTTTTCCTTACTGATATCTACTCTATTAAGATTATTACTTATTTTATCATAAAAATAAATTTACATTTAATATTTTATACAATTATTTCCTTCTAAAAACAAATATTTTTTTGTTTATGATAAATAGATATTCATTATTTTTATTTAAAATAATAAATTGTGATAATTTTGTATATTATTAATAAGCTTCAAATGTACCCCGCGCATCATGTGAGACTTCGGCTAGTTATTTAAGAATAAGGAGAGAATTTTTTTAAGAAGAAATATATACATATTATGCTTGTAATAGGAAAAGAGGGTGAAACTTGACGAAGGAGTTATTATTATATTATAAATTGGGATTTCTAAAGTCTGATTTGAAATCACTTTATTATACTTTGTAAGTGATGTCTTGCAAAAACTTGGTTTACTTTATGATGTTAGCTAGCATGTGACCTGAATAAAGATATTATTTTTAATATTTAATTTTTAAATTATAAATACATATAATTTTAGATAAAATAAATTAATATACTAATAGGCAATTGTATTAAATTTTTTAAAAAATCACTTTAATAAATATAAAAATTATAAAATATTTTACCATTGCTATTAGAGAGTTTTGTTAGAGTGCCTTCCATTGCCATATATGTATATTTTAATATTTTACCAAAATTTTTCATATTTCTAATTATTATTTTGTAATTTCAACCTTTCATATTAGGAAACTCTATATATTCTAATCTCGATGGTTAATACACTCTAGTGGTCTATATTGCTTTGGCTCTAAAATTCTCTAAATTTAAGAAAAAATATTAAAAGAGAGAGATAAAGTCAATGACTGCCTTACTTTATATTATTAAGCTAGCATGTTACTTGCGTGGTTATCCGTGTTGTGCTCAAATCATAAAAAATAAATATAACTTTTAGGTAAAATAAATTGGTATGTAAATAGAAATTCTTTTGCAATGATTTGTGCTAAAAATCTTTTAAAAATACTGAAATAAAGTTAATAATTGTAAAATCTTTTCATATCGTTAGTAGAGTGTTTTAATAAAATAAAGATAATGTAGATAAGTATGTAGAATGTAAGAGATACCTAATATGAAGGCTCATGATAAATCCTAGGGATGGTAGCCATCTCTTTCTAACGCTGTATTTTCGTGACAGAGATGCTGTAAACATTTCATAATATTTCTTATATGCCCTCATCTGATATATATTCTCTTCTCCCCTAGCCTTCTCTACTGACAGGGAGATAGTCTCCACCCATGGACATTAGTGGAGGAAGGGAAGGCTAAAAGGGATAAGGTGGCAGTAAGGAAAAATGTGAAATGAAAACCTCAGATAATTGAAATTGCAATGGAGCTTGAGATATTTTTAAAAGTCTAAATCCATATGCACGCCTTGTAGAGATGGGGACTCATTGAGCAAGAGAAACTTCTCTTGAAGCGGCTCACTGTTAATTCCCAACCATCTTGATAAGATTCGAAGGGAAAACTTTGGCTTGTCCAATTGGGGAAGATGAGGGCAAGAAAGGAATGACAGAAAATATACAGCCATAAGGTGGAGGAATGATGGGGTTCAAAAAAACTACTACTGTCCCTAGAATTATTAAAATGCTCCGTTGGATTTATCATGAACCTTAATATGAATAATTATAAATCTGAAATTAAGAAATCATAAACTAAGAATCCGTACAATTACAAGTGGCAAAATTTTTGATGGCCGGATGCCCTTTATGATGCTAACTCTTCTCCTTTATTTGGGCTTGGGAATGGTGATGCAGAAGCATTTGGCAGAGTTATTATTTTGTAATTTGTGTTATTATTTAATTTTATTTTACTAAAGGCAGCTCATCTTTGTTTGCACTTGTCTTTTATTGTCATGTCTTTTAGTAATTTGCCTAAATTTCTACATGTCAATTTTTATTATTTTATAAATTTACTCTTTTTTATGAGAAAAGTTTGTCATGTGTCTTTTGTTGCCACGACTTTTATTAATTCAGCTAGATTTGAACATATTTTTTTATTGTTATTTTACAATTTTACCCTTTTTTACTAAAAAATCTGTATTATAATCTCAACTGTTGATATAATCTAATGGTTTGTATTGCTTTGCCTCTAAAATTCTCTAGATCCAAGAAAAAATGTTATAAAAGTGAGAGAGACATGAGGACAAATACCACCTTTATTTTTTAAGTAGATAAGTTGATGATTGAACGTGCAATCAATTCATAAAAGTTGAGAATTTCAATCAAATCTATTAAAATGTCATGATTTATTATTAATCTGTATGAAACAATGATAAACATCAAGATTTTAATCACAAATCATGAAAGCAATGTTGAGAACATCAAATAGTCTCTAATGCCCATGAAGGATGATTAAAAATATAAAATAGTGCATACCTTATGCAGTGGAGTGGATTGGATCGTGATGTTCTCACAGTTCAATTCTCATTACAAGGTTTTGGATTGTGGTGTTCTCGCAAATTTATTCCACGAGATGGAGTAAAATTAGGTTTCATAATTTAAATCCCAAGTCTTAAGTACTATGGGAGAAAAACCCTAATTTTCTCTCCACTAGAAAGTTACGTTCAATGCGTACAGGGGGTCGTATTTATAGATAAATAATATCTCCTTTCCTAAGCAGAGTTTGCCTTCCTGCAGGATCTCCTGTCGAGTTCTTGGTGAGATCTTGACATCGGGAGGTGTCCGAGACAGAACACTTCCCAGGGAAGGGAGAGGGGGAAGCAAGGAAGAAAGGGGGGCAAGGGAGAAAGGGCAGGGGGAGGGGGTGGGAGGCGAGCGGTGGCCAGGGGGAGTGTGGGAGGAGGGGGTGGGCAGCAGCGGGAGGAGGGAGTGGGTTGGGCGGCAGGCGGTAGGGGTGGGATGGATCTAGCCGGTGGGTGGTAACGGGGGGATGGATTTGGGCAGTAGGCAAGCGGAGAGGATAGGGTTGGCTGGTGGGAGTGGGCAACGACGGTTGTGTGGGGTGAGGGGTGTGTATACATATATATATATATATATATGTATGTATGGAATTTATAAACAAATAAACAATTTTATAAAAATGATACTTCAAAGAATTTGTATGTACATTAAATATTTGTTATAAATTATTTTAACAAATTATTTATTGTAATAATTTTTTGTAGATTAATGTGAACTTTTTATATAAATACTTCTATAGATCATTTAGTGTAAATAATTTATATAAATTATTTATTTTATATATATATATATATATATATAAGTTTGACACTTAATATTTTTCCTGTCCCAATCGTATTTGTTTAGCTCTTTAATATAAATTTTACAAATTATCCCAAAAAGAAGAACAGGAGATGAAAATATTCAACTATGATAAAAAATATATGAAAACCGGAGGTGTTATTAAAGGATCGTCTAATTATGATTTTATGAATAAAAATATCACTGGATTGTTAATGTAACCTATATGTTTATATAATTGGCAGGTATTATATGTTATAAAATCATATATGTTAGTTTTTTCTGAGATCCCTGTATTTCCGAGATCTCACTGAGATCTCTCTTTTTGGCCCTTCCGAGACGAGTACGAGGACCGAAAAGGTGAACCTTGATCCCAAGTCATATCTTAATTAGAAGATATGTGCAATATCTGATATTATTTCATTAGGGTTTGTTAGGTTTATCCCCTCAAAGAGAAACCTTAACTTATTTGGGATCTTCCCTAAATATTGGGCGAACAAAACAATACGTCCCACAAGATTTGTTTTTATTTGCTGTAATCATTGATTTAGTGTTAATTATCACATTTGGTTCTTTCAATTGGACTTGGTTGTCCAATGATAACCTGACAGGTTTCTTTAGTTTCAACATGCCTAATTCCTATAGTTTATTATCCATTCTTTTGTTGTTGTTGTTGGGTGTTTCTTATTGCGTGTTTTGGGTGTACGGTTGGATTTAGTAAATGTTTCATCAATTTATTTTTGTTAAGATTTCCTAGTTCGTTTGATACTATAATAAATTAACCAGAGAACAGCAATTTATATGTGTTTGCATGAAGATGAGTTGCTAATGTATGTGATATTAAGTACACACTGGAAACTGGTCTGTAGAGGGGCAACACATAAATAAACAAAACGATGTGGGGTGACTGATGATGCGGATACTTGAAATAATATAGTGAAGTGCAGAATTGGACTTGTACTCAGTGCAAGGCAAATATAATATTTTTTTCAATATCCAAATATAACGAAAATTATCAGTTGTTTAGATTTATCGATCTCCAGGCCTATCATCAGATGTTAAAATATTTTTATATCAACACACTCATGTTCTTCATATTGGCAAGCCCTTTATTGTTACCCATCATCCGATTTTCCTGCAGATACTGAGTATGAGATCTGTGTTTAATTTATCTTTGTTTGTCATTAAACTGTTGATAATGACATTGGAAGGCACATGTTATCATCAATTCACCACGACACATTCTATTTTTGTCTTGCAGTAGGAGTAAAGGGTAATGCTACAGAAATTATCTGCCCTCAATCATTTGGATGGCCCATTTGATGCCAGAAAAGAGTTTTCGAACACTAAACCTTCACCACGAACAGCGTTCAGATAATGCACAAGAGGAAAAACATGAACTCACTACTCAAGTATCTCATCCTTCAGGTGATGGAAAACGGATGATATCAGGCATTGGTCCTTGCGGTTATCCTGAGTCCAGTAATAAGAAGCTTAAACGGATCCTGGAAGGTACTACATGTAATGCTCAAGACGTAACTGAAACTAATAGGACAGGAGGAAATAGAGGATCACCTGTAGAAGTAGTTGACACGTTTTACTCAAGAAAAAGGGATGTAGATGTTACAAAATCAAAGTCACCTTCTTCGTTTCCTCATCAACATCTGAGCAGTGGGCAGTCCCTAAAAATAAACTTTCCTATCTTCAGCGGAAAAAAATCAGAGCTTTTTGCTAATTCCATATGCGCGAGTAATGAACATTTTGTACAGGTGGAAAGAGAAAAGCTGAACCTTTGCAAGTCTCAAACTTTTCCTGCTTTCTGGAGATCTATTAAGGATGGATTTGTAACCTCTACTTCCTCTACTGTACAGCGTGGCTTTGAATCTGCTAGATTTAATGCTTTGAGTAGATCTGGAGAACAAGGATGTAAGGACAGATTACTCAATTTCATACACCTAGACTCCAGTTATGGTAGATCCTGTGCACTTGAAATTCATAAGAGATTGGTTGATCACGATTCGATAAACAAGCACTTAGGGCGGGATGATGGTGGTTTTTCTTTGGCAGAGTCGCATTGTTTTGCAAGTGATGAGGCTAAGATGGGTAGTGCTGGCGAACATTCTGGTAATGGGCTATTACCAAGAAAAACGTACGAGCCGGGTGATCAAGGAACGAGGGACTATGTAGACTTATACAAAACGCCTGGTTGTTCTTTGAGAAATCTGCAGACTTTACGGATATGTACTACTGTCGAGTCTGTGGAGAGAGGCAGAGGAGGTGCCTCAAAGTTTTCGAAAACCACTCATGATGTGTTAGTGACCGAAAAGGCTGACCTGGACATAACTCATAAATCGACTGTCTCCTTACAAGAAAATCGAACCATTCATGGCATGATTAATCCACCATTTTTTTGTGGTAAAGAAGTGCTTCAGGCTGCTGCATGTTCTTATGGTGACAAAGACAATGATCTTGCAACTTTAGCTGAGATTATAGATTTAAATGAGAGAACATCCTCAGAGGTTGAGGCTATACATAACATATCAGCAGGTAGATAACAAAGGATGTTTTGACTTGCTTGAAATTGATAAATATGCAGCTAAACTGTATTTTCTTCAAAGGTTTGGCAATTAGAAAAAAGTTCTCTTATTATGAAGTTGATGTTTCCTATTTGCTATTAATTTATAATTGTGTGAGTCAAATGGGGTTGTTCATAAACAACTTTAATTAGTACTTTTGCTGCATTTAGCATTATGTGAAAAAAAGATTTCTACTATGATTTTCCAAATAACTGTTGATTCATTTAAAAGTTGATTGAATCTGCTTCTTGAGTAGGTTAACTTCATGTATCACCAATACAACTTGAGTATTGCCGATGTAACATGCAGGGATTGAAGGATGACGTGTCCTGTCTGCATTAAGACATTCCTTTTTGGCACATATGATGTGCTGAAAATAGGGTTAGAAATTTGGAGAGAAAACATTGAAATTGTTTATTAATGTAAGATGTTAAAACATTATTGGTTAGCTGTGACTTTCAGGGATCTGATGTTTTGTGGGGGTAAAACAGATTTTTGCTAGTCTTTTCTTGCATTTGTATTGATTTTTGATTGGAATTAATATCAATATTAACTTTTTGCAGGTGAAGGTTCTCGCAAGCATAAGGTATGGGCAGAAATTTTTGTTTTCATCTCATAATTATTTATTCATTTGGTTGCTAGTAATTATATTGTTTTCGTTATTTAATTTGTATGTTTGTATGTCATTGATTGACTTATAATCCTTTTGAATTTCAATGCCATAATTGTGAACTTTCTAATGTCTATGGTTTCGGCAATCTCTCCATCACTCTTAAGAAATGTTGAAAGATTAGTCTTTGCACATAGTGGTGGCAAATCTCTTTTGGGTTTCTCTAATGTGCATGAAGATGCTAGATGGTGGTTTGCAACATTTTAGATAGACTGACGTGAGTGTTAATGGAGTAAACCTTAACATAGCAGCTTTCTTCTTCTTCTTCTTCACAGTGGTGGCAAATCTCTTTTGGGTTTCTTTAATGTGCATGAAATTGCTCGATGGTGGTTTGCGACATTTTAGATAGATTGACGCGAGGAGTAGGACTCCTCCTCCTCCTCCCCTTCCTTCTTCTACTTGGTACCCAAAGGGTGTCGGGGGCATGAAGCTTATACTAGGATTCCATGCAATTACAAATTATAAAATTTTTGATGGCCAGGTGACCTTCTTGTGACCAACCCTCCTTTCTTATTCGGGCTTGGGACCAGCAATGCAAAAGCATTGGCCGAGTTAACAATATGGACCTTATATTATGAATCCATGTAATTACGAATGATAAAATTTTTGATGGCTAGATGCCCTTCTTGACACCAACCCTCCTCTTTTTGCTGGATTTGGGACCAACAATGCAAAAACATTGGAAAAGTTAACATAGCAGCTTTCTATTGCAAAATTCATAGTGATGGAGCCCAATTATCTTACTGGATTTATTATTCTTATTTCTTTTGGCATACCTCATTTAGGTTTCTTTAATGTACATGAAGATGGTAGGGTGAATCTTAACATGGCAGCTTTCCATCATCAAATCTGTAACAACAGATCCCGGTTATCTTAGTATGGATACATCATTCTTATTGCTCTCTACTATTGAAAACTTTGTTTAGTGGGAATGTAGTAAATGGTTTAGGAGGATTTCCATGTATGAGAGCCTTTCCTTTCTTGGATCAGCACAAGTCTGTGTACAATATATGGCATATTCTTATTTGGTCTAGTATATTGCATTTTCTTATATTTGGTCTGGTCGTATACTAACTATGTTAGTGAGCTTATAGTTGATCAAAAAATAAGCTGGCATGATTATTGTGATGGAATTGATGGCCTCATTTGTACATTTCTACTTTTTTGAAGTTTAATCTTTCTTTGGTATGTCCTAGATAGAAAATATTTTGGTGACATACTTTGATGACATTGAAAAGAGGATGATGAGAAGAACGAAAGCAAAGTAGATAACACATCCAATTTTTCAAATTGTAAACCTATGGGAAAATTACCATTGGAAAAAAACACCTACTTGAGACTCAGCTTAAGAGATCTAGCTCTAATGGAGTTTTCAACCCAATTCAAAATGTAAAATATTGCTTATAAAACGATTAAATATAAAAATTTGAATATAATTGACTTATGGCCCCTTGAAAGACCAAAAGTATCACTTACAACCTTTATTTTTTAAAGTTATCACTTACATTCTTGAGTCCTAAGACTTTTCCAATAGTTTTTCTTGCCGTGGATGAGCTTGTTATGTCATCTATTATATCACTTGGATGCCATGGCCAACTTGGCCATTTATCAAGGGCCAAAATGACTCTCTTTCAATTTATCAAGGGCCAAATGACTTCCAAAATAGGGCCAAGTTGGCCATATCTTCTGAATGAAATGATAGATGACATGACAAAATGTTAAGTCTCTTAGCTTATATTGCTTTTTTCTTATTGTATCAAGCTTGTTGTGCCAGTAGGTAATTCGTTTTGTGTAGGCGGGTATTTGTCTAATTTGTAAAACCGGCAGGAGTCTTAAAATATAAGCTTGTATTCCAACTTTCAACCAATGAAGATTTATTTCAGTATTTTATTTTCATAGTTCTCCATTAGAAGTAGTTCCAAAAGTTTGGCAATTCCTAAAGTGTCAATTCCTAATTGGAGACTTGTAATCTCAATTATGAACCATAACCGATTGATTTCAATCTGGAATTGATCTTCGATCTATTCAATCAACGTCAGAGTAGTTGATCCTAGGCTAAAATGCATGCTCTTCACCATTATAATGTGGATGAACAAGGAGCGCTTTGAAAGGATTGCAATATGAGTTGACAAAGGTACGGGTAGATCTATCCAGTTTGAATAAAAAATTATACTCCATGATGAAGAGACTTTTGAGGGAGACGATTGGACGCTTCGAAGAAGGCAACAAAGGGGTCGCTAGAGAAGACGGGTATGAAGCCTGAGAGAAGAATAGCAGCTGGAACGACAGCTTCTCCACTGCTGCTGATGTCAACCACTCTTCCCATGGGATTGTGTTTGGAAAGCTGCCTTGGGCAGCTGACGCTACCCTCCCATAGGTTGCTAATGTAGTCTAGACATGGCAGTGCGACCATGGCAGCCCCATGGTGGGGTGGCAATAGAAAATCCCCCGAACCTTGAACATGAGGCGGGTGTGTGATTCCAGTGGAGGGAGAAAACACAGAGGTATATCATTTGGAGGACTTGGTAGCTGCAATTTTTTCACAACCTGATCCAACCAATGATGAATTCCACACCGCAGGGTTCAAGATTCAGCCAATGAGCACCTTGCCCGACTATTTGAATGAGTTTGAACTGTCAGCCAACAGGATGGAAGGATGGCCAGGAGAAAGCCTTAATTGGTAGACTATTTGGGATGCGAAATATGAGTTGGCTTTCGATGTCTGCATACATTGAAGTGTGCTATGGAATGGAAAACATGCAGGATGATAAGTTGATCTGATGGTCGGCCGGTCAGGAGATGGGATTTTGCTATGAGAAGTTTGTTTTGTCTTCGCTTTAAGAAACAAAAATTGTTTGTGTTAGGACACTGATGCGTCCGATGAGGGGGATTTAGAGCCTATTAAGGAGGCGATTGAAGGAGATGTCAAGTGATTCAAACAATCTTTTGACCATGTCTTGTGTTGTACACTGACTCCCTAGACACTCCACCTCACTTGGTTCATCTAGAGGCAACCAATGTCGGTCTTGATAGATGGCCGTAGGACTCATAATTTTATGAATGATACTCCCTTGTAAAGATCGGGATTTTATTTAGATGAGTCCACGCCTTTTGGAATCTGTATAGCAGGTGGGAAGATGTCCTGCCCTGTCTGTTGTTGGCTCACACTACCTATTTAGGGCTGCGTGTTCAATCTGCTATTTTGCAGGTGTAGCAATGTGTTCGTAGAGGTGACGGGTCTCCCATTGTCCGATCATGGGATGACAGTATTCCCTGCTTCTTTCTAGTGAGTCATCTGATGTGCTGCCTTATTATTACCTACTTACTTGTATAGAAGACTTTGAAGATGAGCACCATTGATCACCTGCAGACAGATGGGCATACAAAGGTTCTTAATTGATGCTTGGAGACTAGTTGAGGTAGTCTAAAATCTGGTCTTGGTTTCCTCGAATTGAATGATGGTATTACACTACTTTTCATTACCCGTTTCACTCCCTTTGAGGCTCTTATGGTTGATCACCGCTTCCTATGTCTTGGGATATGTTGGGGAATTTTGTAGTAGATGAGGTTGAGAGCAGCTGCTCGACCACGTGAGGCATTGCAATTATTGAAATCACATTTGTAAAATGTCTAGTATTGCATGAAGGCTAATTATGATAAGGGCAATCCATTATCGGAGTACAGTGTAGTTGATTTGGTCTACCTAAAGTTTCAGCCTTATTGCTGCCCCACACTGCACAGGCCAGCTAACCAAAAATCAGTGGCTTGCATTTTGTGGTCTGTTCAATTGATGGGCATGGGCATTGGCTTAATGGCTGGAGTTATCATCGATCTCCTATGTCTCTAAGCTCAAATCCCGGGTGGGCTCGCCTAATGTTCTCTCTCCCTCTTGCCTCGATCTCCGCATCTGGCAAAATCCCCAATCTGAGACTAATAATCATTTTTAAGAACCTATTAATTGAACTATCAGCTATTTTGTTTCAAAATTAACTATGTTAAAGTGATACTTTGAAGAACTAGGAGATGTAAGTGATACTTTCGTCTTTCCAGGAGATGGGTTATAAGTCATTTTTACTGCATTAAATTTGTGCAGAACTCTTTAGGACTTATAGGCTGGCTATCATAAATGTACGATATTATATCCATTTTAACACTTAGAAGATCTGAAGAAGTATCAAGTTTTCACACTTGTGTTCAAACACTGTTGAGAGAACTGAAAGTTGTTCCTTGCGTGGGAGAAAAAGAAAGACCATTCTGTCAAATTCTATTTTTGCTGATCTGCGGCTTAATTAATAAATCTTCTGCAGTTTTTGCATGTTTGACCTGGTTCTAGATGCAACAATGGACCCCAGGAGCAATAGGAGTCTAGGCCACTTTTAATATTGATGCTGATAGGGAAAAAGGGTTCTATCAAAAGCTTCTCAGATAATGAAGTTTTCTCGCATGTGAAATTCTAAGAACCGATTTGACTTCCTCATGTGGTTTATTCATATTGTTTTGCATACTTTACCAAGGCAGTAATTTAGTTTCTAATTAAGTCATAGATAGTTTCTTTTCTTAAATGTTGCCTTGTTTAGACCTTGCAGAGGCCCATTTATATGTGCTGGCAGAAGACTAATGTGCTGACTAAACTTTTTAACAAAGTCCCCAATCAAACTTTTTCTTTGTTGTCTATATTTTCTAGTTAGGGTTAGCGCTATTGTGCTGACTAAACTTAGTTTCTCCTTTCTTTAGACAAACAGGCCACCAGAAGTTGGCAGCCTTGATTTGCTTTTAGGATCCATATATGTCCCTTCTCTGATGGTTATGTCAAATAGGGTTGCAGTTGGACTGTAATATCTGACTGTCTAAGAAGTTCGGCAAAAATAATTACCAAGATGAGAGGTTTTAGGCTGACCAACTCCAACTGCATACTGCATTTTATTGTCATCTATGGGTATTTAGTTCAATCCTTCTGACTTTTATATACATGTTCCTTTCTGGCTGCTTGATACCTTGTTCCATTTGTTCCCATCTCAGTGTAGCTTGTGAAAGCATGATTGCTTTGGATGGATTACGTAGATGGTTTATTGATAGTAACAAAGTGATGTCACCTATGTTGGTTGGAATAGTCATTGCGTTATCGACTTGTATGTTATCATCTTAATAAAGGTTTGCTACGTTGGATACCAGCGTGTTGTGTCAGATGGCCATGAGCACGAGAGAGTTAGAGATATATTGGCCATATTTTGTTGTCTTAGAAGTATCATTTTTGTGTAATATGAGGATACTTTTTGTATACCTGAACGTCAACTTCATTTAATCTGTTAATAATACACTCATACATTAAAATGACACATCTATATGTGCATACAATCATGCGGTCAATCTACAATAAACATTTAGGCCATATACATACTAAGAAGGCATAATATCTACGTTCTAAGATAAATTCAATTTTCTTTGATGCTTGTCTTAAAAAGATACTATTTTTTTTGAGAAATTTATGTTGCTTCTGGGATCTTCTGTTGCCATGATTTGTCTTCAATAAAACATCGATAAAGTTACATTTTCAATATGGGCAAAATCAATTTTAACCTTTGTTATTGCATCAGCAGTCTGCTGATGCGTATTGTTGACATGGCCAAATATATCTGCAATATTGAAAACCATGATCTTTATTGATGTGGTGACCAATATTGCATGCGTGTAATTCTCGTTGCCAATTGGTTACTGCTGGTGAAAGTTGATGTGGATGGTGGCAGTGTCATGATGCAATTGGTCCTTATTTTGCTGCTGTCTTTTCTTCATATGCTTGCTTGCTTTTGTGGCCTTTGCAGTACTCACATATATTTGGATTTTACTAGCCAAATATATTATGCGTGAAAGTTCTGTCCAGATATAATGGATAACTTTCCTCATGCAGAATGACTTGAGAGCTCTGGATGTCAAGAAATTTCACACTGCAGCGGCTATTTTATCAGAATTATGTGAAAGTAGTGTGATGAAAAGTGAAATACCTGACATCAATCAAGAACCTCTTACCTGTTTTGCGCCAACTACACTGAATGATAGAACTCTAAGTGGGTCAAAGACTGAGAGTCTAAATTCAGAGCAGCTAATTTTCCATGCTGAGCGTCTCGAAGAATCATCAAATATCAACTCCCAGATAGAAACTTTTCCTTTGGCAGGATCCTGCTCTAGATGGGTTGAGCGTTTCAGATTAGGTACATCAGGTTCTCAGGCCATTGGTACTAAGAGCTGGAATTTAGAAGATGGGTGTATTGACAATGTAAACAAGTTACTCAGTAGAATAATGAACTACTATAAAACAAGCTCAGAGCCAGCGTTACATATGCATCTAGGAAGAGAGGCAGAGCAGTTGGAAAAGTCAGCCAATCTGAAGCACAAAGAATCATTTTTAGTGGAACCAGTTAAGGAAGAACATGAAATTAGTCTTTCGCACCCTTGGATCCAAAGGTGGCGCCGTCGTGAAGTCCCCCACCAAGCTACAAAACCGTTGCCCGAAGTTGTATGTGAACCAGAAATATCATTTGATCAAGATTTTCAAGCGAGAGAATTTCCTAGTGTAGGAGCAATGGCATTGATGGGAAAGGCTGTAACCACTCTTCCTTGTGAATTCAGGAGAAAGGGGCCGCTTGTTGTATGGAAAACGTGATTACGATGAGCAAGTATTTCTGGGTTTTGTCAAAAGTGGTATTTGTTTTGTTGATACTTAAGTTTTGGTTCTGAAGGAGTTGAAGGTAGAATCTTGTCTTGAAAAACTGTTGAAAGTCAAGGACATTATTTGAGCAGGATTCTCCATTTACTGTGAAAATATTTAATATTGCTTATGTTACGTTTAAGATGTAGTGTGTAAACTGTTTTGTAGTAAATGTATAACTTTTAATTTTTAATCGAGGGTAGACCTGATGAGCTTAAGCTTTGATGATTCTCAACAATACATGAGCGTTGTTTTGGGTTGTATGTTTTTTCTTCTATGTATTGATTATATTTTAAAATAAATATCATTTTTTTATAAATTTTCTAAATTACATCATAACTAATTATCTTTTTTCTATATTATCTACCAATTTGTAATTAAATTTATGCGCCATATAAATTTAATGCTATATTTAAAATTTAATTAAATTCATTTATAGTAATCATATTCTTATATAAAGTATTTTTGAAAATTATATTTTTAAATCATGTTTTATTATTAAAATATTTCTGAGCATTGGGTGGTGTACTCTTTATTTGATTTTATTCTGTTTTTTTTGTATTCTACTTATTTTTAAAAAAATTAATTTACTCGAATTATAATTATTCATACCTTTAGAATTCAATGTAACCTTATATTCACTTAGTTTGAATTTTATATATTTTAAAATTTAAATCACTTCAAAATACAATGTAATTTAAGTTAAATTTGATTATATTATTTTCTTTGTATGCTTTCGCTAAAATTTGTATATTAAGTAAATTGAGATTCAATTATAAATCTTATTAATATTGTATTATAATTTTTTTAAAAATGATATTTTAATAAAATAAAAATTGGTATATTTTTAGTTAAAAATAATAATAATCAAGCCTTTCTATTATTGCTGGAATTTTTAATTAATCAAATTACAAATCCAAAAAGAAAATAAGAATTGGTTATTTTAAGGATTTTTAATTAATGAAATTAGTCGAGTTTTTGACTAGTGAAGGCTGAATATTTTTATATTATCGAGCGGTAGGAGAAAATAAGCCTAATTACTAAGAAAGGGAAAACTTTTTGTAATGTTTTAAAAATCTGTGTTTTGAAGTACTAGGCATATGAGATACGTAAACTTCAAAAAATTATATCTCTTGGGTATTGTACTAAAAAATTTTGAAATTTTTGGAGTTAATAGTGTGACACTCCAAATCCAGTTTACGCTCGTAAATCAAATCGGCATATTATGGGCCCTAGTTAGGTCAACTGACCTGAACCCAACTCGTGCAGATTTAATTTCGGCATTTTAACATGAACATATGATTCGTTATGTATAGATAAATACACAGAATCTTAACATGATACTATATGGATGACATGTAAAGTAATTCACACACTAATACGATTATGATCAAAATCAATAAAAATTCTAAAATAAAATAAACAAAATCTCCCCTAAAAGTGTATTAGGGGTCACCCTGTCAAATAATATATAAAAATATATATGTATGTATCAATAATTTTATTCACAGAGAATCCAATCTACTGTATACTCATTCTGAAGCTTGGGTCTCAACCCACCATGCTTCCACTGCGCAATTTATTCATGTTTCACATCCTGTCATCATGTCTTAACATTCAGTTATATCCTATCATTATATCATAAGCATTTAATCACATCATATCATGTCTCGGCATTTCACATCATTCTCAATATAATAACATCTTAACAAAAATATTAATTACTCTATCGACTGACAAGTGTGCAAGCAACATCAGTGCTCCTCCGTCCAGGCTGGCACATCCAACTCGTGATTATTACCTATATATAGTATAAAAACACGTCAATAACAAGTGTTACTGGTCCAGAAAATAACTAATATCAAACTGGCTATGAAAGCAAACTCTTATATGAAAGAAAACATCATATAATCCTCGTGAACACTCTGAAGGGCACCTACTGAGGAGCCATTGGGCTGCAGACCCGGTAGCATCCCGAACTGACTGATCTATTGCTGCTGATGCCTCTCTCGGCATTTTCTTACTTCATTTTTTGGTCTTGAATTCTAAGCCCTCTCCTTACCTCTATATTTTTCCTGGCCTTGAGCACGAAGGGCGAGTACTCTCAAGCAGTCGGCTTTAGTACCCTTTAAACCACAAGTCTGGACATGCACTATACTAAGCAGTACCCGTAAACATCCACGTTCTTCAGGTATGAGGAACTCAAATGCGGAGTTGTCAAGATCCCTCAGGAATGGAACAATCAGCTTACTAGTCCAGAGCCCGCTTTAACTGTCACGACATCTGCTCATGGTACGTGCAGTCAGTTTCTCTATCTCTTGTTTCATTGAAAACTCGATAAAATTATATATATAGGCCTGAGAAGGGATTCATATAATAGGCCCGAAGGCAACTTGTGGTGGATCTTGTTTTCAAAATCATCCTTAAGGGATCTCATCCTCGAGGGGTTATTAATCCGAAAAAATATTCAGTTAAATGGCCCGAGTTAATTGGGATCCGATAAAATGCCACTTAACCTGTCTTGTAAATAATAAAATAAACATACAATAGAAGAGAGTGCAAAACAGAGACGAGTCCTAAACGGACTTGATAGAAGCTCCAAGCGTATCATTGCGTCTAGGTGGCAAACTCCTACTCTGTACCTACACATCAAAATTAAATACTAATACCCGCTAGCTAAATGATGCGTCAAACTCAACGAACATCACACAAAACATAATAATCATCCGTCATAATCAACAATCAATCATCATAAATGTGAATAATCATAACTCATCCTATTCATACAAATTTTATTGTATTTTCTAAGTTACGTCGTGATCACTTATCATGCTGAGACTCGATTTACCTCATTAGATCACTTAACCTTTATTCACTGTTAATCACATCATGCACTTATCACTTCATCCATAGTCAAACATCTATCATGATAATTAATCAATGCTAGGATGTTGTGCTAACAATCATCAACTTAAAACATTAACTTGGAGGTAATTATACATCTCATCGTCGACAATTGGCAACAACTAGGGTTTCATCACGCGTCTCGAAGCTCAAATTCGGCCCTCGTCGACATCCGAAGTTTGATCAGGCCCCATGGAAGATCCAAAGAATTCCAGTGATTCCAGTTTTTCGACGGTTTTCCGGCTATTTCCTGTGGTTTTCCAGTAGCTTTGGGCAGCAGTCGCTGGCAACGTCTACTGGCCGTATAGTGGTCATATTGGGTACCATTGGAACTGGCTTGGCGAGCCTGACGCGTCTTTTGTTGGAGTCCTGTTAAGTGTTTAAAATATACAATATTTACCCAAGTTTTTTAATATGATTTTGCACTTCTCGGGTATAAATATTATTAATTAAGTAATATTTTACTTTATTATTTTAGTTAATTAATATTTTATTAGATATGCTTAACTTTGATGTTTTAATGCAGAAAAAGATGAATAAATTAAGCTTTGGATTTGATTGGTCATGACACTTGGCGCCACCAATGGCTACAATTCATGGTGTTCAATGGAGTCGAACAGTTGGAAACTTAAAGGGATATTATAATTAATTGGATTACGTCGATTTGTGAACACCCTCTTCGAATTCTTGTATCTCCACTTCTATATAAAGGGGTGGTCATTTGTTGTTAATCATATCTCATCTCTTGGCTTCAGATTATAGTAGAAGTAGTAGTTTTAGTTTTTGTAATTTCTTTCTCTTTCGTAATAAAAGTTAGTTTCTTCTTTATATTGTTTTTCTTTATATTATTTTCTATTTTTATTATGGAGTAGTTTATTATTTCGTTCTAGAGAAGAATGGAACTTAACATGATTTAATTGATTCTATTTCAAGCTTTTACTCTTTTATTCAATCGGAATGTTTGAATTATCATGTTCTAAATGCTAAGAATAGATTGATCACCTATTTCTTAGATCATGAGGTTTAATTAGATTTCGGGAGAAATTAATTAGATTAGTCATTGATAATTCATCATACGACGAGTCTTTTGACTTGTTTGTCGTTGTGGTCGGGAGATACACAACACCGTATGCGATTGTAAGGCAAATCTTAATGCATTATTTTGTTGATTAATCAATTATCACCGGGAGGTAGAAATTGAGGCAAAATAATAGAAGCATGAAGGAGCGGGAGCCACCATGTCATATAATTATCCTAGATCGACAATCCGAGGGAATAAAAGATAAGAGTAAGATTTGATGAAGATTAAATTAATGTTAAGGGAAATTCGACTCTAGAACGAGTTTTATAATTTTAACTCTGCTTTTTATTTAAGTTATTATTTAGATTTCTTTAAGTCAATTATTTCTATTTTTCTCTTAATATTATTTTCTTTAATTAATTATAGAAAATTCATCTCTCTGTGGGAACGATACTCGATTTATCATTATATTACTTGTTTCGACCGTGTATACTTGCATGCTATTAAAATTTAGTCTAATAAGTTTTTGGCGCCGTTGCCGGGGAGATCGAATTTTCTTAATTAATTTAGGATTAGAATTTTGAGTCTTTTCTTTTCTTTTTAGATTTTAGCGTCTCATTATTTTTAAAAAAAAAATAAAAAAATAAAAAAGAAAAAAAGGAAAAAATAAACTATATCATTGTCTTCTTCCTTCTATTATTTATTATCATTTATTTATTAGGATGGTCACCCTTGTCTTCTTGTGATTCAAAGATTGAAAGCAGTTGAGAAACTTGTGTGCCGCTGGAAGAAGAGCACAAAAAGCCATAGAAGTCTAACAAGTCCCACATCATACGATGAATGTGAAAAGACGTATAATTACATGGAGAATCGTAAAGACATGGAGTTATTCCAAGAGGTACGAGGAATTTGAGAAGAATTGTTGAAGACGATGAGTATTTAGTATTTGGCTTTTGAGTATCTACGAGGCTGGTTTTGTAACACCCCAAATCCGGTTCACACTCGTGAACCGAACCGGCATGTTACCAGCCCCGGTTAGGTTGGCTAACCCGAACCTAACTCATACGGATCCAATCTCGGCGTCTTAAGATATAGATACGACTTGTCATGCATGGATAAATTCATAAAACCCTAACATGATATTACATGGATGACATGTAACCTAAACTTCACACCAACACAATTACAATCAAAATTAGTAAAAATTATAAAATAAAAGGGATAGAATTTCCCCTAAAAATGCAATTAGGGGCCACCCTGTCAAAAACGTATATTCAAACATATATACGTATAGCAACGATAGCATTCACACATACTTCTAATCTATTATATTCATCATTCTCTGAACTTTGGGTCCTAACCCATCACACTTTTGCTGCGCTACTCTGATCATTTCACATTCTATCATGTCTCATGCATTTGAACATGTCATTCACAATATAATAACATAATAAACACAAAATTAAACATTCAGAAATCTAACATGTGTGTGTACAAGACCTCATTGCTCCTCCGTCCAAGCTGGCTCCTCCAACTCGTGATTATTACCTACATATAGTATAAAAACACGTCAGTAACAAGTGTTACTGGTCCGAAAAATAAAATAACTATAACAAGCTGGCTATGAGAGCAAACTCTCATATGAAAGAAAACATCATACTCCACGTGAACACTCTGAAGGGCACTACTGAGGAGCCACTGGGCTACAGACCCGGTAGCATCCCGAACTTACTGTTGCTGGTACTGTGCTACTCTCAGCACTTCTTTTTAGTACTTCTCGTGAAACTTTATCCTAAGCCCTCTCCTTACCTCTATATTTCTCCTGGCCTTGAGCACGAAGGCCGAGCACTCTCAGGCAGTCGCCTTTAGTACCCTTTGAACCACAAGTCCGGACATGCGCTGTACTAAACAGTAACCGTAAACCTCCACGTTCTCCGGGTGTGAGGAACTCAAACGCGGAGTTGTCAGGATCCCTCGGGAATGGAACAGTCCGCTGGCACTAATCCAGAGCCCGCTTTGACTATCACGGCATCCTCTGCATGGTACGTGCAGTCGATTTCTCCATCTCTCGTCTCACTGAAAACGCGAAAACTACATATATATAGGGCTGGGTAGGGATTTATATAATAGGCCCGAAGGCAACTTGTGGTGGATCTTGGTTTCGAAATCATCCTCGAGGGATCTCATCCTCGAGGGGTTATTAATCCGGAAAATGTTTGGTTAAATGGCCCGAGTTAAGTGGGATCCGATAAAACGCCACTTAACCCGTCCTGCAGGCAATAAATTAAATATACAATAGAAAGAGTAAATCAGAGACGAGTCCTAAACGGACCTGGTAGAAGCTCCAAGCGTGTCATCGCGCCTAGGCGGCGAGCTCCTACTCCGTACCTACACATCAAAACTAAATACTAACTCCCACTAACTAAATGATGCATCAAACTCAATAACATCACACACAATGCAACCACAAGATCATCCATCAAAATAACAATCAGATAATTATAAGAGTAAATAATCCTAACTCAAACTATTCATACCATATTTTATTCTGTTCTTCTAAGTTGCATCGTACTAGATTAACATGCTCATACACAATTCATCTCATTAGATCACTTACTTCATTAACTAATAATCTCATCATGCACATCTTTACTTTATTCATGGTCAAGACATTAATCATGATAATTAATCAACCCTAGCATGCTATGTTAACAATTATCATCAATTTTAAATAAATCAATCGGAGGTAATTATACCTCACATCGTCGGCAATCGGCGACGGCTAAGGTTCCGTCGCGCGTCTCGGAGCTCAAATTTGGCGCTCATCGGCGTCCGAAGCTCGATCAGGCTCCACTGGGTGAGCCCCGCGGAAGATCCGGTGAATTCCGACGAATCCCAGAAATTTCGATTTTTCCGGCGATGTTTCCGGTGACTTCCGGTGGTTTTCCGGCGACAATCGCCGGCGGCGTCTAATGGTCGGAAAGGGGTCGTGTTGGGTACCCTCGGAACCGGCTCGGCGACCCCGACTCATCTACGAGGTCGACGCGGCCAACGGAGGTGGTGGCTCGCCGGAAAATGACTAAAACAGGGCCGGCGGCGATGGGTCGCTAGATCCGGCCGGCCACGGTGGCGACGGCCTCTGTTCCAGTCGAGGAGGGTCGCTGGGTGGTCGGTGGTGCTGAGGCGACCGACCGATCGCGGCGGCGCTGGTCGCCGGCGGCGGAATCGGCGACGGAAGTGCAACGCGGGCGCGGCGTCGCGGCGTGGCTTCCTCGCGTCGCGGCGGTCCGATGAGGGCCGGACCTAGTCGGGGCGGTAGGGCGACGTTGTCGCCGAGCTGGGCGGCGTCGGTCGACGGCCGGGCGGCGCCGACAGCGGCGGCGGTGGCGCGCGAACAGGGGCGGCGCGGCACGAGGGTTTGGGCGTGGGGAGAAAAGGTCGGGGCGGAGAAGAAAGGTTGGGTGGCAATCTTGTAATTAAGACTTGACTCGTCTCCGGCTCGAGTCAAGTATAATAACTAAGTCATATTAAATCCTAAAAAAATTCATAAAAATCGGGAAAAATCCTGTAAAATCAAACAACACACAAGCAAATCATAATGATATGTTCTAGAACTATCAACCCACCCAGACTGCCCGAACGCGTCCTAACGCGGTAAACGGCCTAATACTAATTCTACGATCCACTATATATAAAAATAATAAAAAAATGACTGGCATACTCTCATATATCTGATAACTCACTCTGTTCTGTTGTGTTCATGACGTTATCATCATATACTTGGGTACGCATGACCCTCATAGCTCATACACGCGACTGGCATCGGCTCGGTACACGTGTCCTGAAACTGACTCAACTCGAAAAAATAACGGTCGACCCGACCGGTTCTGAATATAAAACCCTAACTCGAATCGTGGGTTTTACAGGTTTTCTTTTCCTATATATATGTAGTTGTATTGTGAGTAAAATAGAATAGAAGAGAGTACAATTGAAGAGTGTATTCCTAATTGGAGTGTGTTCCAGTTAGAGGTTGAGTGTATTCGTAATTGGAGTGTGTTCGAGTTAGAGGTTGAGTGCATTCCTAATTAGAGTGTGTTCCAGTTAGAGGTGAGTGTTCCCAATTGGATGTGTATCCCAATTGGAGTAATTTGATGTATTGGCTTTGCTCGAAGTGCGTGTGCCCATTATTTAATTATAGTTGATGGTTTGTAGTTTTCCTAATATTTTGAGGTTCCACATTAAATTATTGTGTATTTATTAACTTTTTTTATTACTTGTTAAAGCATATCAAGGAGTTTAGGGATTTTGCGTGTTACAATCCCAACAAGTGGCATCATAGTAGGTTTGTTTGCCTGTGGAGGTTCATGGAAAAGATTAAACTTCTTGCTTGCTTTTGACAAGATCGCCGAGAAGAGTACAACCAAATTTCTACTTCCTAAATTTGATGGAAGTAATTTTCCTACGTGGAAGGTGAAGATTCATGCCATACTGGTGAAAGATGGTTGTGGTGTTGCTCTTAAAGGCGCAAAACCAGAAGGTATGACAGATGCACAATTTATTGAAAAAGATGAGATTGCTAAGGCTGATATTTTATTGGCTTGGATGATAAGGTGTTATTTAATGTACATACTACTGATACAACGGGAAAGGCTTACTTCTTTGTTCAATGCCACCTTACTTCTTTGTTCAATGCCAGACTCATGGGATAATTTAATTATGAGTTTGAGCCATGTTTCTGAATTTACCTTAAACTCTATTACTGCATTAGTCTTGTCAGAGGAGCTAAGAAGAAAGTCAGCAATATCAACTTCATCCTCAAGGGGGCAAGCCTTGGTTTTTGAGGAGAGCAAGAGTGGTTTCAAGTGGATAAATAATGGAAGAAAGGTGATAAGGTGCTTCTACTTTAACAAGGTTGGTCACATAAAAAGGTATTGCAAAAAATTAACAATTGATATGCAACATGACAAGGAAAAGGACTAAGAACTACAAAATGATGAAGTCAATTCTATTAATTATGGAAATGACTTAGTACTTTTACTTCTTGTAATGATGAGTGCTTTCGTAAGATGGATAATTCAAGTTGGATTATAGATTTTGGAGCTTCCTTTCATGCAACATCATATAGAGAGCTCTTCACTACCTGTAAATCAGAAAATTTGGGAATGGTGAAGATGGGAAATGGTAACACATCATGTGTTGTTGGCATGGGAGATGTGCATATGGTGCTAGTTTTGGTCACAAATTATTTTTGAAGAATGTAAGACATATTCCAAGCTTGAAGGAAAATATATTATCTTTGGGCAAGTTGGATGATATTGGCCATAGTTCTCAGTTTGCTAGAGGAGTATGGACGTTATCCAAGGGTGCACTTATCATTGCAAAAGGGGAAAAATATTGTAAAACCCGCGACTCGAGTCAGGGTTTTATAGTCGTTAGCCGGTTGGTTTGACCGTAGTTTGAGTCGGTTCAGCTTTCAGAACACGTGTGCGGGGCCGAGGCCGACCGTGCGCACGTGCTATGAGGGTTTATGTATACCCAAGTATCGATGATAGCGTCAGATACGCATCAGCAGACTGAGTTATCAGTAGATATGAGAGTATACAGTTGATGATTTTATTTTATTTTTATGTTGTGACCGTAGAATTAGTTTAGGCCGAATAACGCATTAGGACGCGTTAGATGGTATTAGGGTGGGTTATTAGTTATACGACATGTCATTTGGATGTTGTGATATTTTGTTTGAGTTTATGGGATTTTTCCCAATTTTTCTGGATTTTTCTAGGATTTATTCCGAGTTCGTTATCATTCTTGACTCGAGCCGGTGTCGAGTCAAGTCTTATTTACAACTTTGCCACGCCCTCAACTTCTCATCTTCCTCCCCCCACCGTGTTTTCACCGCCGCCGCCCCTAAGATTTTTCCACCGCCGTCGACGCCACCTCGCCGCCGGTCGACGCCGCCCAGCCCGGCCGTGCCGTCGCCTTGCCGCCTCGACCACGCCCGGCCACCGTCCGGCCGTCGCAACGCCGGAAATTGCCCTCGATTTCCCGCCGTTCCCGACACGATTCCGCCGCCGTCTGCGCCGGACCGCCGCCGCCATGACGTCGGAGCTTCTCCCCTCGACCTCCCCTACCTTTCCCCCTGTTTAGTGCCGCCGTCGAGGCCGGCCGTGGGTCTGATCGGAGCGGCCGACCGCCCCGGCCGCACTCGACGCCGCCGTTGGTGGCCATCGCCGCCGCGGCTGCCCTCGTCGTCACCACCATTGGGTTCAGCTCACCGAGACGGTGCTAACCCCTACCTCCGATTGCCTCGCCAGAGCAGTCACCGGAGCTGCCGGAAAACCGCCGGCACAGTCGCCGGAAAACTGCCGACTCACCTTCACCGCCTTCGTCCGTCGGCACCGATTTCAGCGCCGATCGCGAGGTGGTTCTTCATTCTTTTTTTAGAATTATTACAAGTTGTGGTCATGGTAGCATATTAGGATTAATTTTATTAACTTCATGATTTTAGTTTAATTAATCATGATTATGATAAACATGTGATGATTAGCGTAAATTGTGTTGTATGATGTGAATGCTTAGTAATGAAATTGTTAGTAAACCATTGAATAGTTAATTAAATGCTTGTAAACTAGTTAATTTATGAATTAGTATGAATTAGGTTTTGCATGCTAGCATTAAGTTAAACAGATTAAATTGATTAAACCATTGTCACCTAATTAGAATAGGTATGCTTTGAAATTGGAATTAAAAGTGCTAGGTAATAAGTAACATATGAAATGATAAAATTATTAACTTGCTTGACAATTAGAGATGTAGGGTAATTGTCGAGATAATTGTCATGTTTGATTAGATGATTGTATGCATGTGGATATATTAGTTATATAGGCGTGCATCATATATGTATGGGCGTTAGTAAATAGTTATTGTAACACCCCAAATCCGGTTCACACTCGTGAACCAAACCGGCATGTTACAGGCCCCGGTTAGGTCGGCTAACGCGAACCTAACTCGTGCGGATCCAATCTCGGCGTCTTAAGATGAAGATACGATCTGTCATGAATGAATGCATGCACAAAATCCTAACATGGTACTACATGAATGACATGCAAATTAAATTTCACACCATCACAATTACGAGCAAAATCGATGAAAATTCTGAAGTAAAACTAACAGGGTCTCCCCTAAAAGTGCAATTATGGGCCCACCCTGTCAAAATAATATATATACAAATATGTCGGCATGCATTAACAATCACACAAAATCTAACATCTTATAACGTATTCATTCTGAAGCTCGGGTCTCAACCCACTACGCTTCCGCTGCTCAACTCTGATCATATTTTGCATTCTATTATCTGTGTCTTAGCATTTCATTCACATCATATCATCATGCTCAAACATTTACTCATGTCATTCACAATATAATAACATAATAATACAATATTAAACATTCAGAAATCTAACATGTGTGTGTGTGTACAAGACCTCATTGCTCCTCCGTCCAAGCTGGCTCCTCCAACTCGTGATTATTACCTACATATAGTATAAAAACACGTCAGTAACAAGTGTTACTGGTCCGGAAAATAAAATAACTATAACAAGCTGGCTATGAGAGCAAACTCTCATATGAAAGAAAACCATATACTTCCTCAAGAACACTCTGAAGGGCACTACTGAGGAGCCACTGGGCTGCAGACCCGGTAGCATCCCGAACTTACTGCTGCTGGTACTATGCCGCTCTCGACACTTCTTTTTCAGTACTTCTCGTGAAACTTTATCCTAAGCCCTCTCCTTACCTCCATATTTCTCCTGGCCTTGAGCACGAAGGCCGAGTACTCTCAGGCAGTCGCCTTTAGTACCCTTTGAACCACAAGTCCGGACATGCGCTGTACTAAACAGTACCCGTAAACCTCCACGTTCTCCGGGTGTGAGGAACTCAAACGCGGAGTTGTCAGGATCCCTCGGGAATGGAACAGTCCGCTGGCACTAATCCAGAGCCCGCTTTGACTGTCACGGCATCCTCTGCATGGTACGTGCAGTCGATTTCTCCATCTCTCGTCTCACAGAAAGCACGAAAACTATATATATATAGGCTTGGGTAGGGAGTTACATAATAGGCCCGAAGGCAACTTTTGGTGGATCTTGTTTTCGAAATCAACCTCGAGGGATCTCATCCTCGAGGGGTTATTAATCCGGAAAATGTTCGATTAAATGGCCCGAGTTAAGTGGGATCCGATAAAACGCCACTTAACCCGTCCTGCAGGTAATAAATTAAACATACAATAGAAAGAGTAAATCAGAGACGAGTCCTAAACGGACCTGGTAGAAGCTCCAAGCGTGTCATCGCGCCTAGGCGGCAAGCTCCTACTCCGTACCTACACATCAAAACTAAATACTAACGCCCGCTAACTAAATGATGAATCACACACAATGACCGTCAATCAACAATCAAATAATCATAAATATGAAAATAATTCTAACTAATGTTATTCATACCAATTTTACTGTGTTTTTCTAAGTTATCTCATGATCACTTATCATGCTGAGACTTGATCTACCTCATTAGATCACTTAATCTTCATTCGCAATTACTCAAATCATACAATCATCCCTTTACTCATAATTAGGCATTCACTCATGACGGTTAATCACATCTAGCATACTGTGCTAACATTCATCATGACAACTAGTTAATTCTAGCATGCTATGCTAACAATCATCATTCAATTTTAAATAACTCAATTCGGAGGTAATTATACCTCACGTCGTCGGCAATCGGCGACGGCTAGGGTTCCGTCGCGCGTCTCGGAGCTCGAATTCGGCGCTCTTCGGCGTCCGACGTTCGATCGGGCTCCAACTGGGTGAGCCCCGCGGAAGATCCGGTGAATTCCGACGAATCCCAGAAATTCCAATTTTTCGTGGTCGAGCTGTTTCCGGCGACTTCCGGTGGTTTTCCGGCGACAATCGCCGGCGGCGTCTACTGGTCGGAAAGGGGTCGTGTTGGGTACCCTCGGAACCGGCTCGGCGACCCCGACTCATCTATGACCTCAGCGTGGCCAATGGAGGCGGCGGCTCGCCGGAAAATGGCAAAACAGAGGCCGGCCGTGGTGGTTGCTAGATCCGGCCGGCCACGGCGGCGACGGCCTCCGCTCCAGTCGAGGAGGGTCGCTGGGTGGTCGGTGGTGCTGAGGCGACCATTGGATGACGGCTGCGACGGTCGCCGGCGGCAGAATCGGCGACGCGACCAAACGCAGCCGCGGCGCTAGACGTGGCGATTCTGGCGTCGCGGCGGCCCGATGGTGGCCGGGCCTGGTCGGGGCGGCAGGGCGACGTCGTCGCCGAGCTGGGCGGCGTCGGTCGACGGCCGGGCGGCGCCGACAGCGGCGGCGGTGGCGCGCGAACAGGGGCGGCGCGGCACGAGGGTTTGGGCGTGGGGAGAAAAGGTCGTCGTGGAGAAGAAAGGTTGGGTGGCAAACTTGTAATTAAGACTTGACTCGTCTCCGGCTCGAGTCAAATATAATAACTAGGTCATATTAAATCCTAAAAAATTCATAAAAATCGGGAAAAATCCCGTAAAATCAAACAACCTAAAAAAATCATAATGATATGCTCTAGAACTATCAACCCACCCGAAATGCCCGTAACGCATCCTAACGCAATAAACGGCCTAAAACTAATTCTACGATCCATTATATATATATATAGAATAAAAAAAATGACTGGCATACTCTCATATATCTGATAACTCATTCTGTTCTGCTGTGTTCATGACGTTATCATCATATACTTGGGTACGCATGACCCTCATAGCTCATACACGCGACTGGCATCGGCTCGGTACACGTGTCCTGAAACTGACTCAACTCAAAAAATAACGGTCAACCCGACCGGTTCTAAATATAAAACCCTAACTCGAATCGTGGGTTTTACAGTTATCTTCATGTAGGTTCGTCATAGGAGCTCGCCGTCTAGGCACGAGACTGCGCTTGGAGCTTCTGACAGGTCCTTTAGGACACGCTTCTCAGGTTTTATCGCTCTATTCTATCGGTGATTTGGTTTATTGATTGTAGGACGTGTCAGGTGGATGATTTAATGGACCCCACCTAACACGGGTCACCTGGTCCATGTTTTTCGGATTTAATAACCCTCGAGGATGAGATCCCTCGAGTTTGTTTTCGAAAATAAGATCCACCTCAAGTTGCCTTCGGGCCTATTATAATAAATCCCGACCCAGCCCTATAAATAGTTTTATCGAGTTTTCAGTGAGACAAGAGAAGATGAGTCGACTGCACGTACCATGAGCGGATGCCGTGCCAGTCAAAGCGGGCTCTGGATTAGTGCCAGCGGACTGTTCTATTCCCGAGGGATCCTGACAACTCCGCGTTTGAGTTCCTCACACCCGGAGGACGTGGAGGTTTACGGGTACTATTTCGTACAGCGCATGTCCGGACTTGTGGTTCAAAGGGTACTAAAGGCGACTGCCTGAGAGTGCTCGGTCTACGTGCTCAAGGCCAGGAGTAATATGGAGGTGCGGAGAGGGCTTAGGATAAAAGTTTTACGTGAAGTACTGAAAAGAAGTGTCGTGAGCGGCACAGTACCAGATAGATTGGGATGCTGTTGAGTCAGCTGCTCGACGGCTCCTTTGTAGTTGCCCTTATGAGAGTTCTTGAGGAAGATATATGATGGTTTGTTTTCCATGAGAGTTTGCTCTCATGTTCCAGTTTGATATTAGTTATTTCCGGACCAGTGACACCCGTTGCTGACGTTTTTCTACTATATGTAGGTGAGGATGATGATTGGTGTATGCCGGCCTCGACGAAGGAGTAGCGCTTGCATTGCACACACATACCTGGTGCCGCGCCGACTTTTGCGTAAGATGTGATGTTATTGGCTTTTGTAGTAGATTTACATATTGGTATTTATGCATGTGTTTGTGAGGCTTGTATGCCTTGTTTCAGAAATGCGTGGAAATGTTTTGAGAAAGGCTCTAATGATGTGCTATGCTGAAATGAAAAGGAATCAAATGAGCTGAGTATGAGATTGTAGGTGGGCTAGACCCAATTACAATATGTTTGGATGATTTGAAGTCTGTTACAATATAAATTGTTGTTTTATATATATACATATTGTGCTGTATTTTAACAGGTCATCCCCTTATTGCATTTTTAGGGGAGGCTCTGTCCGTTTTATTCTAGATTTTATGAATTTTATTGCTATTTTAATTATTTTGGTGTGCGGTGATTATCATGACATTCACGTAGTATCCTGTTAGGGTTTTGCATCTCATTCATATATTGTTTGCGCATTAGCGGCGTGCTCCATCTTGAGACGTCGAGAGGGTTATGTCGTAGCCGTTTAGGTTTTGGGTCAGCCAACTTAATCGGTTTACGAGTAGTTCGATCCTTTGTAATAGTTCTGGTCCGGGTTGAGAGTAAACCGGATTGGGGTGTTACAAATATGACAGGTTGTACAAGATATTATTTTGATATGTCAAGAGTGGAAGTACTCTTGATGGGTCTCCTAAGCAAGTATGGCATCAATGGGTTGATCATAGTGAGGTAGAAATGGAATTCGGTAATAAGATTCTTGGTAATGATCTTACTCATGATAGAAGGAAAGTTGTTGTCAAGTTGGAAGATGAAAATAAGCTATTTTTGAAACCCGAGTGGATGGGTTAGTAAAGATGTTTGAAGAGAAGTTGATCCTAAATGAAGAAAAGCAAAGTCGTAATTCTTTCCCTAAAAGGGTGGGGGAGATGTGCTAGAAGTTCCAATTAGGGGAAATAAAGTGCATTCCACATGAGTCGGAAGAGGAGTTTTTCACATGGGTCGAGAAGGGGAGATTAGAAGGGTTGTATCTCTTTTCATGTGAAGAATGCCGAAACCAACCCTCGTGTGTTCTGTATGATTTGGGAGGGGAGAATTGTTGGAGTCCCTCATCATATAATGAATGTGAAAAGATGTACAATTACATGGGGAATCGTAAAGACATGGAGTTATTCTAAGAGGTACGAGGAATTCGAGAAGAATTGTTGAAGATGATGAGTATTTAGTATTTGGCTCTTGGTATCCACGAGGCTAGGTTTTTTTCCTATATATATGTAGTTGTATTGTGAGTGAAATAGAACAGAAGAGAGTACAATTGAAGAGTGTATTCCTAATTGGAGTGTGTTCTAGTTAGAGGTTGAGTTTATTCCTAATTGGAGTGTGTTCCAGTTAGAGGTGAGTGTTCCTAATTGGTGTAATTTGATGTATTGGCTTTGCTCAAAATGTGTGTGCCCATTATTTAATTATAGTGGATGGTTTGTGGTTTTCCTTATATTTTGAGGTTCCACATTAAATTATTATATATGTTATTGACTCTTGTTCATTATTTGTCAAAGCATATTAAAGAGTTTAGGGATTTCGTGTATTACAATCCCAACATCTTTGACGTCAACATGGTCGGCGGAGGCAGCGGCTCGCCGGAAAATGGCTAAAACAAGGGCGGTGGCAATGGGTGACTAAATCCGGCCGACCTGGGTGGCTATGGGTTTCGATCTAGTCAGGGAAGCTCGCTTGAGGGTCGAGGGTGTCGAAGCGACCACCTGACCATGGCGGTGAAGGTCGCCAGTGACAGAATCGAAGACGCAATTGCATCGCTATGCGTGGCAATTTTGGCATCGCGGAGGCCGGGCAATGGCCGTGGGTGCTCGGGGCATCCAGCGATGACACAACCGGACTAGGTGGCGTCCATCGGCGGCGGGGCGACGTCGACCATGGTGGTGGTGACAAGCATAGGCAGCAGCGTCGGAGCAAGGGTTTGGGGAAGAAGAAAGAAAAGGTCGAGGGGAAGAAAACGGCTCTGTGGCAAACTCGTAAATATCACTTGATTCATCTTTGGCTTGAGTTAAGAATAATAACTAAATCGTAGAAAATCCTAAAAAAATCCATGAAATCGGGAAAAATCCTATAAAATAAAACAACACCAAAACATTATAATGACATGCTTTATAACTAACAACCCACCCATACTGCCCCACAACGCATCTTAACGCAGTAAACGGCCTAACACTAATTCAACGATTTACTATATATAAAAAATAAAATGAAGTAGCATACTCTCATATATTCTAATAACTCACTCTTTTCTGTTGTGTTGATAATGTTATTATCATATACTTGGGTATGCATGACCCTCATAGCTCATACATGTGACCGGTGTCAGCTCCAGTACATGTGTTCTGAAACTGGTTCGACTAAAAATAACGGTCGAACCGACCGGTTCTGAATATAAAACCCCGACTCGAATTGCGGGTTTTACAAATAGTAGACATCCTAAAGTTTCGCATCCAAAAGAATCATGTTGATCGAACTTTTATGCACTGAGTTATGATATTTGAAAAATAATGGATGAACCCAAAAAACAAAATACATGGTTATAACAACCTAATTTTCTAACATGCATATACCTAAATCATTGTCATTACTAGTATATATCTAATGCACACGCATAATATATAAATATAGTAAAATAAACTTAATGAGCAAGATCGACACTTGTATCTATACAAAACAAAAATTGAAAATTTATACTTGTTTCACAATTGACTACTTAGTACAAGACAAGTCTGTTAAAATTGTTATACTAAAGCATGCTAATACTAGAAAAATAAACTTCTAACTCCTGAGAATTCTTCATTTCGTCGATCAGAAGGATTTTCTTACTTGTACATGCAAATATATTTGCTCAGTACTAAATACAATACTGAGTCCTAAAAAAGGTGAGAAGGAAGAAAAGAGTGACCAAACTACAATTCTACTTAGCACAAAATCAGTGTTAAGAGACATATCATCCATAACATAATATAAATTGAAACTTAATAACATACACTTGTATATAACTGAACATAATATATACTTGATAAAAAAGTACCGAAAAACTGATTAACTGTTTAAGAGTTTTCATCTGATTTACTAGTATGCCCTAGTAGGTTAACAACAAGCATACAAGTACTTCATTTACTTGATCTTACTATAGTTAAACTTTAGCAGCCTTAACTTATTTAGATTTCATCCCTTGTCCGTCCTTTGGGACTTGGAAAAATATCTATTTCTGAGAGTGCTTTGAGGCTTATTAATTTACCTGTACCCAAACTTGTACATCATACCTGTATGTCCAATTAATTACTTAGTACTTGCTTGGAATCAATGGTTAATCAACATGTTGAAGGGTCCAATTCTTAGCTTACCCTATTTAGCAAGACATAACTACTCTACTATCCAAACTATCCAAACTACTCTAGTCTCCCAGTTCATTCTGAGATTAGAAATTGTCTCCCAGCTCATTCTGAGATTAGGTGGTCTCCCAATTCATTTTGAGATTAGTCATGGTCTCCCAGTTCATTCTGAGATTAGAAATTGTCTCCCAGCTCATTCTGAGATTAGGTGGTCTCCCAATTCATTTTGAGATTAGTCATGGTCTCCCAGCTCATTCTGAGATTAGAAATTGTCTCCCATCTCATTCTGAAATTAAAAAACGTCTCCTAGCTCATTCTGAGATTAGGTGGTCTCCCAATTCATTTTGAGATTAGTCATGGTCTCCCAGTTCATTCTGAGATTAAAATTGTCTCCCAGCTCATTCTGAGATTAGTACCGACAAGGCTACCAATTTGGGAAAATACAACATTTCATATAGTTATACAAGTTTGGGAAAATATAAAATTTTTAAATAATTATATGGACAATATAACATTCCAAATAATTATACGGACAATATAACATTCCAAATAATTATACTGACACACATAGTAATTTTAAAGGTGTGGCCTACGTGTCGGACTGAGTCAATTCTTTGACCCTGATTGCGTTACAGCGCATGGTGGTCAAATCTGAGCTCAGGCCGACCAGGGTTGCCAATAAGGGAAAGTACAACATTTCAAATGATTATATGGACCTGGATATTTCGAACTCGCAGCTGTGACCAAATGATCCTAATCTAAACGAGAATATAAAATTATATATAGGTATAATTTTATTCGAGTAGAAATGCATGCAACTAAATGTCTAATATATATATATATATATATATATATATATATCATTATTAAAATTTTGACAACATATCATGTAACAATTCAAAAATATTAAATATTAAATTCTCAACAAATCTAGTGAGATAATTAATTATTCATGTGATATAATCATTTAAGTCCTACTTTACATTTTAAATTAATTATCTAAATCATAATTAATACTTAACAGTTGATAAAATAATTATTACTAATAAACAAGTATTTAATTTTCCTTTGCGGTGATAATTACTTAACCCCGATCTTGATGATTTAGTTGACGGTTATAATTTTTAATCGCTACTATTATTTACAGCAATTTAATTAATTAAGTTATTCAATCAAATTATTTAAAATAATTTGTATTATTTTAATTCATAAATATTATTAATACAATTATTTTAATTTATTCGACTCTATAAAGTTTCGAACTTTATTTATTTTCATTATGCTATTTAGGTTCGACGCGAGTGATTTCTACCCGACTATAGTTTAATAACCTATTTTCTACATTACTGACTCGTTATTAAAATAATCACTTTATTTACCTAATATTAAATTTAATATGGTAAAGGTAAAATCTTTATTTTATTAATTACTTATAACCGTCTGATTTAATTTAATCGCTTGTTGTGCCGATTAATTATTGACCGTTTATCATTACCGTATTTTTTTATTACTCGTGGCGATTTCGTACAATAATTAATTAGTTTAGTAACTTTAACCCATAACCCATTAAAATAATTATTTTTAAAGATTTATTACAAGTTAATATTATTTTTTAACTCGAGTCGGTATCGAGTCCGGTGTTATTTACGAGTTGGTATTATTATTTAACTCGAGCTGTGTCGAGTCAAGCATTATTTACAAGTTTGCCACCCAAGGTAATTTTTTCTCTTCTTCTTCTCCGACATGCTCTGTTCCCGACTCCAGGCGCCCTCCAGCCGCCGCCGCCGACCACCTCCGGCAGCCGTCCATCGTCGCCGTCCAGCTCCGCCGTGCCGTTTCAGTGTCACCCCGGCCAACTCCGGCCGCCTTCCAGCCGCGGCGACGCCTGCATCGCCTGCCTAGCGGCGCGCTCGCGTCGCCGATTCCACCACCGGCGAGCGTCGCCGCCTCAATTGGGTAGTCGCCTCGACACCCTCGACCTCCTATCGACCTTCCCGGGCCAGATTGCAACCCGTCGCCACCCAGGACGGCCAGACTTCTTCACCCACCGCCGCGCCTCTGTTTTTGCCGCCGTCCTCTATTTTTGGCCATTTACCACCCCCGGCCGGCATCCACACACGTGAGATCGACCCTACACTGATCGACGAAGAGAGTAGGATCATCTCCCGACGTCAGAACGGCCGTCGCCACTGATTCCCGGCGAGGCTTGCCCGTGCTTGCCCATCTCGCCGAAACAAGGAACTCGTCGGCAAATTTTAGTTTCTTTCTTGTTGATTTTAAACTTTAATCCTCACGATTATAAAGCTTATTATCAAATTAAAATATGCATGCAAGAAAATTAAGAAGAGGGAGATAGGAAGAATACCTAAGCAAGGAAGAAGACACGCCGGTAAGGAAGAGGAGAAGAAAATGCGAATGAAGGCTAGGGTGGAGGACGTCCTTCATAAAATAAAATGAAATGACGGCTAGGGTATGTGAAAACACCCGTATTTCATTTAACTGGGTAACCAGGTAAATAATAAAATATAATAGTTAACTGGGTAATGGATATAACACGTTCGGTCCTTCCTGAACCGCGTTCGCGTCCTTTTTTTTTCACGGTCTTGACAATCTCCCCAGCTTGGAAATATTTCGTCCCCGAAATATCATAACAGACAATGGAACAATTATGATTCACTTTATTTATTTATTCGGGATCAGTTTATGCCACTACAAATATAAAACTCCTATGCAACAAATAGGCTAGGGTATTTCCTTGCCATTTCTTGTTCAGTCTCCCATGTAGCTTCTTCTAACCCCTGATTTTTCCACAATACTTTTACCAAAGGAATTTCCTTATTCCTAAGTGTCTTTCTTTCTCTTGCTAGGATGGGGATCAGCTTTTTGTCGTAGGTTAAATTTGATTGTAGCTTTAAGTCTTCAAAATTGGTGATGATATGATCCTCATCCCGTACATATTTCTTTAGCATTGACACACGGAAAACATTGTGTACTCCAACTAGGCTTGGCGGCAATACTAATCTATATACACAATTTCCAACTCAATCCAGGATTGGAAACGGTCCGATGAATCTCGACTTCACCTTCCCAGATATTTTAAATCTAATCACCCCCTCGTAGGAGATGTCTTCAAGTACACAAACTCCCCAACTTGGAACTCTAGGTCCTTCCTTCGAGTACCAGCATATCTTTTTGTCGATCCTGAGCTGCTTTAAGTCTTTGCTGAATGAGTTTCACCTTTTAGTTGCTTCTCTCACCATCTCTGGCCCGACTATAACTGCCTCAGTCGACTCCAGCCAGCATGATGGAGATCTCCAGGGCATACCATATAAGGCTTCAAATGGTGCCATCCCTATACTGGCTTGGTAAGAGTTATTGTAGGTGAATTCAGCCAAGGCTAAGTGTTTCTCCCAGTCACCTCCCTAGTCAAGAATGCAAGCTATTAACAAATCTTCCAAAGTTTGAATAGTCCTCTCACTCTGACCATCAGTTTGGGGACGATATGCTGTACTCAACTTAATTTGAGCTCCCATGGCTTCTTGGAAAGCTTCCCAGAAATGTGAAGTGAATAGGGAATCACGTTTGGAAACTCTCTCCTTTGGAATCCCATGCAATTTGATAATATTGTCAACATATAATCCTGCTAGGTATTCTGTTGTTCTCATGACTTGACATGAACATTGATAAATAAAAATTAATATAATGACAAGTGTACCAATTGTTATCAAGTAATAAAGTAGTGAGTAAAGTATCGTTCCCACAATGACTATTTATTTACTCAATTAAATTTCTAAAACTAAATTATCTGAAGCGAAGAAATACAAATTTCTAAAAATTTTATCTAAATAAATTCTAATAAAAAATAAAACTAACAAGTAAATAAGAATCTAATATAATGTTAAAGTTTTTCTAAGTATGTAAAAGCAATACTGGAGCATCGAATTCACTTTAAACAAATTAATTGACAAAATAATAATATCATGGAATTAATTATTACCCTTCATGAGATGGTGGAATTTCTATTATATAATTATCCCCTTCGGTGTACTAATTAACTATATTTAATCTTCTCAACGATGGATACCCTTTTTGGTACACTACCCTTTTATTAATTTAATTTAATATGCATTAAGTTTATGAATTCATCACTTTTAAACACCCTTTTCAGTGCATGATTTAAACTGACTCCATAAACTTCCTACAACTCCTACCTGGACACTTGTATTCAATTATGGATAAATCTTGTAGATCAGCCACCAACAATTTTAAACATGACTTAACTCGATCATAGCATTTGTGATTTGGTTTTTAAGTGAACCAAAATCGGGGTGTTACACATATACTATGCAAGTAAAACCTTCAATGAAGCAAATCAACTTATGCTACTATAGAAAAAGAATTTTTGGTAGTAATATTTGCATTCAATAAATGTAGATCATATTTGATAGGATCTAAAGTTGTTGTGTGCATTTACCATTCTGCTCTTAATTTTCTAATGGCCAAGTACAATGCCAAACCAAGCCTTTTTCGAGGGGTCTTACTTCTTCAAGAAATTGATATAGACATTAAAGACAAGAAGGGGTCTAAGAATTTAGTGGCAAAACATTTTCCCATCTTGAGACATCCATAGTGCAACATGGAGAAATTAACGAAGAGTTACCTGATGAAAAATCTTTTCTATTACTTCTATTTCTCCTATTTCATCAACCCAAGAAATTCCTTGGTTTGCTAACTTTGTAAATTTTCTTGAAGACAATTATCTCCATAAGGAATTGACTTATCAGCAAAAGAAGAAGAAAAAATTTGATGTGAAACATTACTTCTAGGAAGAGCCATATTTGTTTAAATTGTGTACATACTGGGTCATTCGAAGATGTGTCTCTAACATTGAATTCAAGAGCATCCTCCAACATTGTCATGATGGCGAGGTAGGCTATTTTAGTGCAAATAGGACAACAACCGAAGTTTTACAATCAGGTTTTAATTGTCCTATTCATTTAAAGATGCTAGAGAGTGTGTTTCATAATTGTGATAAATGTCAATGTACGGGTAACATCTCTCTACAAAATGAAATGCCTCTTAACAATATATAGATCTATGAAATATTTGATGTTTGTGTTATTGAATTCATGGGACTTTATCCCAAGTCATGTGGGTATGAGTAAATTTTAGTAGCTATAGACTATGTATCTAAATGGGTTGAAGCTTTGGCCACAAAAACCAATGATTCAAAGGTACTGCTTCATTTTTAAAGTGAAATATTTTAACTCATTTTTAAGGTGACCTATCATCCTCAAACTAGTGGATAGGTTGAGATTTTCAATAGTGAGTTGAAAATAATTTTTTTAAAAAGATGAATGCATCTATAAAAGATTAATTATTTAAACTCGATGATGCAATGTGGGCATATCATACTCCATTTAAAACTCCTATTAGCATGTCCCCTTTTGAACTTGTATATCGAAAAACATGTCATTTACTTGTAGAATTGAAGCATAAAGCATGTTGAGCTACTAAATTTTTTAAATTTTGATCTTAAACATCTGTGGCCAAGGAAAGGCGTTTGCAGGTAGATGAATTGGATGAGTTTTGATTGGCGCATATGAGAATGCCAAAATCTATAACGAGGTAACAAAGAAATGACATGATCTTCATGTTCTACCAAAAGAGTTTCGTTATGGTCAAGTTTTCCCTAGGAAGCTCAAATCAAGGTGGGTAGGTCCCATACAATCGTCCAAGTGTTCCCATATGGCATGGTAGAAATCAAGCAAGGTTTAAATGGGTAGAGTTTTCTAGTCAATGGGCGTTGATTGAAGCCCTATCAAACCGGCTACTTCCATCCTCACTTGTCCACGGTGCTTCTCCGACTAGATTTAACATAGAAAAGTTAAGCTAACAACTACTTGGAACTTTTTTTTGTCCCTACTAGCGGACTTCTTGTTTTATTATAATTAGTTGTGTCCATTTTAAGTAGTTAGGTTTTAGTTTTTATTTGTCTAATTATTTTTCTTTCAAAAAAAATAGTGCTCGGACGTTGTGATAGCGCCCGTGTGCTATAAGGGCATGCAAATTCCAGTCGCGGTACTAGAAATAAATAATAAAAAAAAATAAAATACTCATGGCGACGGGGCGCTGTGGTGGCGCCGGGGTGCTGTAAGGTTTTTCTTTTTTAGCACCCAGCTTGGCAGTTGCCGACGCTAGGGAAAATGCCAAGCTAGGGCGCTAATGTAGAGTCTAGCAAAAAATAAGGCTGAGGGAGCCCTCAGTCTTGTTTGCGTCCAGTGGTGGTGGCGACCAAACTTATCCGTCACTCATCCCATCGCTGGTCACTCTATTCTTCAGCGTCGCCGTCATTCCCCGCCGGCAACCTCCATCCTCTGGTCGGCAATGCCCTCCAATGGCCTTTCCCCTATCTTCCTCTTCTCTTTCCCTACTCTGTTCTCCCTTGTTTCCTTTGATTTAGAGGTACACTCTATTCTCAATTTGTTTAATTTCTTTCTCAATTTGGGATATGATTTGCATGAGTGATTAATTTTTGGTCTTGGATCATTAGATAGGAATCCGAAGATGAAGAGAGAAACAAAGAATATCACTACTGTGTAAACGAAGAGTTTGAGAGTAAGCATTACACAATCTCCAAATTATATTGTGGAAAATAAGGGAATAGATTCTCTATTTTTGTACCAAATATCTTGCACCAAGAAAAGGATTTTAAGAAATTTCTCTGTCCTAAAATTCGACTTCTATCCTGGTTATCAAAAGGATCTCCCCAATTTAGTATTTTGTTTGAGGCAACCTTATTTATAATAGCTATGAGATGATTTTACACTTGTACTCTCAATTACATGTTCGGATTTTTCCAATTTGGGTGATGAATTTGTGACAAATTTAAGGTTTAATTAGAGCATACTTTGATTGGTTTAATTGTGTTCGTGGTGATGATTTAAGGTTTGATTCTGTGAATAAATTTTTATTCCTTAGATTAATAGTTCATGCCTCATGATCCTTTTGCTCATGGTGATAAGGGTACGCTTGCTTTGTTTCTATTATTTTTGTGGATTCTCACCAAGGCCTAACTTTATTGTTTAGTGGAGAATGAGTTATTTCATGCATGGTTTATATTGTAATTCATGTTTATATGTATTTTCATTCATATAGATATGTTTATTTACCATGCTTATGCTCGTTCAAAAACCACAAGGTATTCGTTAGAGGGAAATATGTATCCATTTCTGCTGAGTACACCTAACATTTCGAAGGGTAGGGCTATTTGCGGGCCAAGTTAACTCGCGATCTTTAGAAACTCGGCTCCGCTCAACTCAAACTTAACGATAAAATAACCCGACTCAGTAACTTGAAATTACCAAACCAACTCAACTCGTTCTTATATGGATTGGTCTCGAGTTTAATAAGACTCGATTCAACTTGACTCGAGAGAAGTTCAACTCGTGAATCAAATCGACTCATAGCTTGACTCGCTTCGACTCAACATATACTCCATACAACACATGACATTTACTATTCCCATATTATACAAGAATCATTCCAACTTTCCAACTTGTATAATTATTATGGTGCATATTCCCAAGACACTTAATAGACATTTTCCAACCCATAATAATGATTAAATACACCCCTAATTGGCATTTTCCAACTCATAATGATGACTATAATATAAAATATTCTAGCACTCATTGCAGATCAAACTCATCAAGACAAAAAAGACATCTTTTCTCGTCCTTTGTCCATAGCTCTTTCATCTTCAGAAGAAGTCAGGCATACGAACTCTCTATTTTATGGCCGAGATCTCTCCACACCAAGGAACCAAATCACAATGGATCAAAGCCAGTGCAGTAGGTGGCGAAGGTAGCTTGATCTTCCTTTCAAGTAATACATTGACGGAAAGCCTTTAATGTTGGCAAGCACTTCTTACTGGCCGGGTAAAAAGACCGTTAGCCCCACCCTAGCTATCAACAACGAGCCTAGACCTGATTTTCTCTTTCAAATGAATTTATTCGTCATTTTCTTCTTCTCTTATATTGCTAGAAGGAAAGGGTGAAAAAGGCATATGAGTCTTCATTCTTAGAAGTGGGGGAGCCCCACAGATGTTGAAGAAAAATTTTCATCTTTGTGTCTTCTCTTGTTCACCTAAAGCCTAAAGATAATTTCTTGTTATCATTTGCTCTCTCAGTCCACATTTCCACTATTGTTCCTCCTCCTTTTTGCTTATTTGTAGGTAATGATCAGATAAATAGATAAATATTGTGAAGGACATGACAATTGATGTTAGCAACAAGAATGAAAATTAGAATCATTTAGTGTGATAAAATTAAAATGCCTTGTTTCAGCAATGACCTATACATTTTGGACAACATAATCTTGTAGCTCATCTTAATATAGAGCCTTTGTGAATTGTGGCCTTTGAGCTCTGCCCAAGGCAATGCCCATTTCTCATTATCCCAGTCTGCCACCGCCCACCAACATAATAGCTTTGCTTGTTTGCTATCACTATATACCTATATCTAGAAAGTGAAAAAATAGTTAAGTGTTAATGTTAATAGATATAGTTTGCTCAATATGAGAGTTTCAACTGATAATGTTTTGTAGAACTGATTTTCTTATTGTCCTTCATTGTATCAATATTCTTTTCTTTATTCAATCTTGAGATAAAGCAACCACCTTGTATTGTCAGGAAACCAGAGATCTAGAACAGTCAAAACATGGTGTTCCACATCACGTGCAAAATAATAATAAAAAAAAGAGTTTACGCTACAGGTTTTGCTATTTTGGAACATCAATGTGGTCCCAAAATAATTCAAATAAATATTATTCATTAAACTATGAAAAAAGTATATACATTGTTTTCCCTTTTGTTTATAGGCATGGCTAACAACAATGGCGCCTCTACATTTCCAGAGGTCTTGCAACCACAACACAAGAGGGTAATATTAAAGATACTTCAAATGATGATGTGACCGAAAACCAAACAAGAATGACATCAAAAGTTTGGGAGCAATTGAAAAAAGTGAAATTATCATCTAGAGTAACAAAAATAGTATGTACCTACTATAAAACTTTGTATAAGTTGTCAAAGACAGGTTTCACGAATACTCTCAAAAGACATTTGGAAAGTTGTAAGAAGTGTAAAAGGAGTTGATAAGGGCCAAAAAGGAGCCAATACCAGAAGAAGAGGGTAATGCTATAATTACCAACTTTAAGTATGATAGAGGAAAGTTTAAGAGAGTTCTTGTAAAGATGATTATAATGATGAGAAGTCATTCAGGTTTGTTGAGAGTAAGATGTTCAATTTGTATAGTAAAACTCTCCAACCAAGACATGATAAATGGTCTAGCTATGCTATTCGCAGGGAGTGATTGAAGATATTCAAAAAAGAACAAGTTAAAATCAAGAATGATTTGAAATATGTTGTCACCTTTGTTTGCCTCACAACAAATTGTTGGACTTCAAGGAGGACAAAAGCTTATATTTGTGTGACTACTCATTATGTAACAAAATGTTGCAGGCTAGAAAAAAAAAGTTATTGTCATTCCGTCATTTTCCTCCTCCACATACAGAACAAGTAATAACAAATATTATAACTAAATTTATGAGAGAATGGAGTTTAGAAGGCAAAGTGTTCACAATTACTGCTGATAATGTTGTTTCAAATGATAGTATAATTAAGATACTGAAAGCGGGTTTTATAAATAGTGGTACCTTACATCTTACAAACATATTCCACATAAGGTGTAGTGCACATGTTCTGAATTTGATCATCCAATATGGCTTGAAGCATATAGAGGGGCTGATATATGCTACGTGAGAAATAGCCAAGTATGTTAAAAGCTTTTCAAACTAAAAGCTAGATTTTGAAACCTCCTTAGCACAATTCAACCTAACTGGGAAAAAAGAGTGGATACTAGATGTACAAACAAGGTGGAATTCAACTTAACTCATCTTGAAAGCAACAAAAGATGTCAAACCAGCCTTTGCATACTATAAGAGATACAGACTCTAACTACAAATGGTGCCCCTCTAGTGAAGATTAGAAAAAATATGCAGATATTGAAGAACTATTAGAGAAGTTCTACCATGCAACTTAACTGATATTTGGATCTAAATGTCCAACATCTAATCTTTTCTTACAAGTGATTTGGAGGATTAAGTGTGCATTGACTCGTGAACTTAAATCTAAACAAGCTTAGATGGAGCCTATGATTGAAGTTATGCAAGAGAAATTTAAAAAATATTGGTCAGAATGCAACTTGGTATTGGCAATTGCAACTATTTTGGATCCCAAATGTAAGCTAATAATGATTAAGCTTTGTTTTCCTCAAATCTATGAAGAAAGTGCAAAAGTAGAGCTAAAGAAGGTGATGGATGCTTTCAAGGATATTTCTGATATATATACAACTTGAAGTGATTTAGATATAGATGATTTAGGTAAAATAGATGTTGGACCTGAAAATAATTGTTATATCATGTTTGATGATGATTCCTACAATAAATTTGTCCAAGAAGTTGACAAAAATAAGGAGACATCAAAATTAGAATTAGATACTTATCTGGAAGATTCTATAGAAAAGGTTGCAAAAGAGGCTAAATATGATCTTCTAGTTTATTGGAAACACAATGCAAACAAGTACAAAATACTATTAGCTATGGCAAGAGACATTTTATCTAATACATTTACAACAGTTGCCTCTGAATCTACATTTAGCACAGGTGAAAGGTTAATTAGCAACCATAGAAGTAGTTTCAATTTGAAACTGTAGAGGCATTGATCTGTTCACAAGATTGGTTATGCCTAATGTACCTTGAATCTGATGAATCTAAAGAGCAAGAAGAATAAATATAAACTTAGTATGCTTTGGATGACATCATTATGCTAGTATTTGTTCTAAGTATCATTATTTTGTTTTAAATTAATTGTGATTTGCTTTGCATTTATCTTGCTATTTTATTATACTTATGATTTTGCTTTCATTGTAATTTGCGGTGCTTGATAATTTTGAAAGTAGTTATAGAAGTTTACACCCTAAGTAAATTGTTAAAAATAGTTACATCGCTAATTTTTTTTTACAATAACTAATAAATTTGGAACTATTTAATAACATAACATGTGTATAAAATTTGTAGTGATTTAGTAAACTATAAATAACAAGTACTTATACACATGTTGACTATTTCGTGTTCAATTAACTTATATATAACAAGTATAATAAATGATAACTTAGAAAATTATTAATGGCAATTTAAAAAAAAGTTTTATATGCTACCTAAGTTGATATAGAAAATTTTGTAAGAAATAAATTGAAAAGCAAGATTGTATACTTACATGCCTACAATCCTCTCCTTCACGAAGTCTAACTTCTTAAAATCTGTCCGGTCTATGAACAATCTAATAAACACTATTAGAGTTCATTAGAAAAAAAATCGTAATTTCCTAGAAAAAAGATCTTAATTTCCTAGAAAAAATTGGAACACAGTAAAAATTAAGAAAAAGGTGGCACCTTTCAAATTGATCTCTTCAATGAAAGATTTTTAGACTTAGACTTTATGATTTTTCTCTTCTTAAAAAGCTGAAAATTAAGCTTCATAGAAAGAAAAAACTAATATAATAAAATTCATACAAGATCTAAGACAACAATAGAGATTTATCACTTTTAAGCAAAAAAAAGAGTAAAAAATTAAATGACAAGATAAAAAATGTAAGATTATAAAAAGATGGGACAAAAAAATAATGAAATCTATACTACTCCTAGATCTAGTATAAGAAGGGAGAGATTTATCATTTTTAATGAAAAATAAATGACAAATGGAAAAAGTGGATAAAAAATGATATTGAAGAAAGAAAAACAAAAAAAGTAATAAAATATGTTGCTTGTCACCACTCTTCTCAAATGTTTCCTTATCATGAAAAGAATGGTGGCCGACTGGCCATCGCCTATTACCGCTCCTCCCAAACCCTACCTTACCATGAAAAGAATAATGGTCATCGTCTGTTGCCACTCCTCCCAAACCTTACCTTATCCCAAAAAGAATGGTGGTAGTCAACCGATGCCGACCGCAACTACTTCTCCCAAACCCTACCTTATCACGAATCGCCTGTCACTGCTCCTTCTCCCATACCCTAATCAAAAAACTCGAAAATATCTATTATAAGGGCTTGAGTTTGATCTCAATTCTCTCGTATTTTAGGAAGCCCGTCTCAAATGCAAATTTTTATCAAATAAACCCCGAACTCATTATAAGCATAAACCGACTCAGACCAGCCAGTGAACAGCCCTACTGGAGGGTGATGAATATTCTGTCTATGCTAAGAAAGATGGGGGAATACAGGGTGATTTGGATACTTTCTTACATACTTTATGTATCAATAGAACACAGTGGATTCATACTTCTCATGGAAGACCAAAGGAGTTCATGGTGGCAGGATGAAACTAGAGTATCGTATATTGTACAGTTTAGCCTCATCTAGATTGTGTTCTTCATTACATACAAGTCATGCTACCATGCAGAGAGTGATAGCCGTTTATGCTTAGGAAGTGGCTTGCCTTTCAATGTTGGCTATTTCATCTATAGGTTGATTAAACTCTCTGGCCCTCGTCTCAATCAAGGGTTGTGGTTTCCTTCTCTAATTGCCAAGTTGTGTTGAAGAGCACGAGTTCCTAGAGGTGCTAATGAGATGTTATCGGTTGGTCGCCCCATTGAGTTGATTCGCCAGCCCACCTAGTCGAAGCCTCCTTGTGATGATGTTATGAGAGAGCCGATGGAGCCTTGAGTTCCTTCGTCTAATGCTACTATTCCACTATCCATAGCTACCATGAGTGATCAAATGTCTTTGATTATGAATTGTCATGATAGATTTATTCGACATCAGCAAATGGTGTACTTTGCTATCAAACAAAATTAAAAAGCTTTATTTCAGTATTATAATTTAAAGTTTACCAGTTTTCCCTCTTTTCCTGAGGATTTCTTTAATGAGAGCTCTAATGTTGCGGTTCCTCCATCGAGATTGAGTGAAGATAATAATGATGGTAGTGGTGATGATGGAGACAAGGAGGCTGGTTAGATGGATAGCATGGACAAGTAGAGTTGGTTCCGACCCCATACTTTGTGCTTTAAAGGGAAGTGTTTCTTTTTATCTTTGCTTTTGATTTGAATGTTTATTTTATTCTTAAAGCATTGGGGACACTACTTTGTGTAAATTAGGGGGAGAGATTTAGTTGTTTTACTTTGTAGTTGATTAGATTTTATATTTTGTTGCTTTGTTAGGTTTGATGTACTCCTTATTTTATTTCAAGTTATTTGGCTAATTGATCTTGTTCAACGATGATGATAAGTGCAAGATATTTTACTTTGTTTTGATGATATTTGCATAAATTAGGATTTTAACTTTATTTTATTGTTGGTTTTATTTGTAAGTAAATCCCCTATACAATAAAATACATGATCCCTTGCTTTGATTATATAAAACTTATAGAAGTTTTTGCTATTGTTGATGCATTTAGAGAGAGTAATCTAAAATTCAAGTAGACAAATCCTGGAGGCGAAATTCTAGGTTCTTTGTTAAGAAAGAAATAGTTTAGGTGAAATTTGATTAGTGAGGGTTTTTCAAGCTAACCCATTTTATGATCTTGTTTAGCTAGTTTGAGCCTTAAAATTAACTTTATGATTTGTTTACCTTCAGAATATGGCCCTCTTTAATTTTTACTTTTCCTTGGAGATTAATTGTCCTACCCTCACATCCTTGTGTTTAAATTCTTCTGGATTAAAAATGAGTTAGTTTATATTGGGAGAATGCATTATGGTGTTATGATAGTGTATTTTGGAAAGAGTAAATAAAAAACAAAATGTGAAATTGAGGCAAAAGATCGAGAATAAAAAAAAATTGAAAAAGAAAATATTCTTTGTAGTGGATATTATGAAAACAAAAAGATTAGTAGAGTTGGTGGATAAATAATAATATAAACTTATTTATTTTTGGTTTTGAAGAATTTTGTTATGGGTGTGTTTTCTTGTTTACAGCATTATGTCAATTTTTACCTTATTTTATGTCAATTTTTACCCCTAACCTAACCTCGTTACAACATATGAAATCCTATTGATCCTAATTGATGGGGAGCCTACACTAGCGAATAGGAGATCATACTTGAACTTATTACTATCTTAATCTAGAAGTTTTAATTTTGATATGAGCTAATTTGAGTTGAGTTGAAGAAAATTATTGAGATCTACAAATTAAAATAATTAGGGATTTTAAGGATTGTTGATATTTAATGGCAAGATAAAATGTTGGGTGTTATTGAGAATATAAAAGATTTATTAGCTGGATGGTTTGTGTAAAATAAAGAGTTGTTTTTTTATTGTTGGTTTATTGTTTTAGTTTGTGTTTTGGTTGTTGTTTTGCTTGAGGACTAGTAAAAATCTATGTTTGGTATGATAATTGTCTATTTTATATATTTTATTCCATTCTTATGTGGTTAATGATAATTAGTTCTTCTGATTTTTAGGCAGTTCAGTTTATTTTATTAGTTTTAGAGATTTTAATTTTTATTTAAAAATTATTAGTTTTAGAAATTTTAATTTTAATTTAAAAATTATTAATTTTAGTCGTTATATTAGATTATTTTGTTTAATTTTTATTTCTCTTGAATATTTGTAGGAAATTGGAGCAAAATGTCCGGAAAGAAAAGAAAGTGCAAGTATTAAATAAAAATCAATTTATTTGAACAAAAACCCTCAGTCGTCAATGTTAATAGAAAGGATCCATGTTTAGTAAACCTGAAGAAGACATAGGAAAGAGGTGGAAATTGAAAGAACTAAATTCGCTAATTGTAAACATTCTAACTTTTGTTAGGAAAAATTGCAAAAAAGGGCATAACGCGAATTTTAGAAGCCCAGCGCTGCGCCGTTGGTTTTTAACATTTTTTTTCACCTGTGCTCGTTCTTATGTCGTGTGGACCCATCCTTATTATTGTGGGGAGTCATATTTATAGATTAAGAAAATGGAACTGGGGGATCTTTTTCTTTCGTCTTTCTTCTCGCTCTATTCCAAAGGTGATGGATTTTTTCAAAGACGAATAATAGGAGATTTGGCAATTCAAAGATGGAGCGATAAAAAAGATATTATCATTCTTATTTACTTTGTGTTTTATTTTTAAATCATTATGAATTGTTCAAGTTTTTCTTGTTTAGTGATTTTTATTTTCTATTTTATAGAATAATTTATTTTATACCGGAAACAAGATGGATTTTAAACCAGATATATAATATTTATTAATAGGTGAATTTTTAGTTATTTTTCTTCATGAGAATTGTGTTCTATTTTGCTAAATACTATTTATTTATTTAATTAGTTATTATAGTATGATGATGTTCGAAGAGAGAAGTTATACTATATAATTAACTAAATAATAAATTGAGTTAACTTTGTTTGCGGGTGATCTATACAGCATAATCTTACATTGAAGGCGATTAGTTTTAATAGAAATCACTAAATATTTATATGGTCGGTTAAAACTTAGTTTGAATATGAGAATTAATTGTAACGACTTCACCTAGCTCAATTCATTTAAGAAAAAAATTAATGAAGATTTTATCCGATAATTTAATTTTTTCTAAGATAATTAATTTTATCGAAAATATGGAGAATTAAATAATAGGAAGTCCACTATCTCATAAGAAAAATAATTGTGGTTCATTTATGAAAATTATTTTGTAAGTATTTTGTTCAAGTGAAATTAAGTTTCTTGTTTAACATTTGTATAATAAGAAAGCCCAGATTTTTATATTAGACTCTTTGTTTTATTTTTATTTTATTTTAGATTAGGACTTAAATAAAAATTCTAAATATTTGCTAATTTTTGTTTTCGATAATTTGGTCTAAAATTTTTAATTGAATTAATAAACTCTCTTTGTGGGAATGATACTTCGGTCATCATTTTATTGCTCGAGTATGATGAGTACATCTGCCATATACAATACAATAAATAAATCTGTTTAACTTACAATTTGGATGATTCCTTGAATTTGAATCCCAAGTTCTTAGACTACAGCTCCTTTGCTATGTATCACAAAGTATTATTTTGGGGTAAACGAGTGCACTCTTCCGGTGATTGTAGGTTAATTGTGCAATTGCACCAATCGAATCATCGCATACATGCATGCAATTTGTGCTTGCTCCTTGAATGGTTCTAATAACAAGTATCTCATATACTCGTGTAGTCTGCTACTTTCAATTTGAAACGTAATGAAACAAAAGGCTAGACGTTGACATCTATTAGTCCGGGCCGCCAGAATGTTGAAAACGTATTTTGGGCGAGCAGACTTGGGCCCGGTTACTCGCAGCCCGTTACTCGCTTTAGAAATGCTTGTGAAAACATGAGCCTTATTTCCAGCGGACATGAATTACAAAATGTATATATTTACATAAATGGGATAGGCAGTGTTAGCATTAAAATTATACACCCCTTTTATTACAATATTTCAATGTTTCAGTAGTCGATTAAGCATGTTTCTTGACAAAAATAATGATATTGGCAAGCAAGAGAGAGGCCCAACCAGCTCCGTGGGAAGGAGCTTAAGTTAAAATGCAATCTTTCATGATTTATCTCTTCTGGTGAATAAGGAACATAAAAAATCTTGTTCAGCTGTACTTGATTAACATTCACGATAGCGTGAAATGAAATTAAGGAATATCGCCTTTTTAAAGATCCTATGAATGGTGATTTCACAAAATTTGTTTTTCCAATTTTGCATAATTGAACATTAGGTTTGAAATGGACTGCTGGATTGAATGAACTTAAAAAAGTGATCATCAAACTAATGGTGACCCAGCACCACTACTTGTCAAGAACAGTAAATCTATTGAATTAGTCATAACCACGTTCCTACGACAGCTCCACAACAGCCCTACCAACAATCTTACCATTGTCAAGGTCCTCGTAAGCTTTGCCAGCTTCTTCGAATTTGCGTTTCATTGAAATCACGTTGTGAAGATTAAATATACCACTCTCAGCAAGTTAGATCACTTACAGAAGATCCTGTCTTGCGCGAGCTCCAAATGAACCAATAATCTTTACCGGTAGAACATACAGATCAGATTGTGCAAATAAGACGGTGAGAAAATTCTCTTAGTACTTCCACAATTTAATCAAATACTTGTCTGCCAACAAGTCGGTTAATGTCTACTTCACCAACGGCAGTGGAGACGGCGAGTCCTATCATCACAGCTTTTCCACCATCCCTGACACTTTGTGCACATGGGAGAAAGTCAGTGGTTTTCCCAATGCTTCAATTGCGACATCAACAGCCCTTCCTCCTGTTATTTCCTGTACCCCGTACGATAAACAACTTGTGTTTTCAAACAAAGGAGCCGCATGTATGAGTGACAAAACAATGGATAAAACATACACCTAAAAACACTAAAACCAAACTAAGTTCGCATGGGAATATGCAGAAGTAAATGACAGCATTCAAAAACAATTTTATGTTCCCATTTCAGGGCTTCAAATTTGAAGGCAAAACATACACCTTTTGTCCCGGAAATTGCCCACAAGTGTTGCAAAACTATAATGTAAGGTATCAGCACAACAGATTGGTAACGAGAAGAATCACAAATTTGAAAATCGCCAAAATAATAGCAAATGATAGAAATCACTATTCGTTATTTGCAATAAGAGGATGCAAAACTTTTATAATCTGGAAGAGTAAGAGAGTATGCATTGGGATGGAAAAACAGTAAATTCAATTCGTACTACTTTTTGCTCTAAGAATTGTCCCTAAAACAGCTACAGTATGATGGAAGGAAAATCTACTACTTTGCAACATCAGAACTAAAAGCAAATTGGGGGGGGGAGGGGTGACAAGGAGGGAAGGCGACACTTGCTGAGGGAATAATATGTTACAATATGTTTTTAATATATATGTATATATACATTGGGTAGTTGTGGATAGGTGGTTATGGGTAGTTCCTAAAATACCGATAAACCATTGGATGAAAAATTGACAGTCGATATAGGTTCACAAAGTTCACAAATTAAAAAGGGTTCCACACCCTATCATTTCCGTGTGTATGTGTGTGTGTGTATATATATATATATATATATATGACCTTAGATATGTCTCTAGTTCATACTCGTATTTGCTTAATTTATTAATGTAAATCCATAAATTAAAGTAAAAAATGGAACTCGAAGATAAAAATATGCAATTAACATAGAAAATACCAAAGAACCAAAGGTGTCAGTAGAATAAAAGATCATCTAATTATGATTTATGAATAAAAATATTAGTTTGATTGTTAATTTAAATTGAATATACATATAGTTGGTAGGTATTATGTATAAATAATTATTTATATTAGTATTTCCAAGATCCAGGCATTTTCAAAATCTTTCCAACATTTTTCTTTAATGAATCTGAGAACCCAAAGGGCAAACCTTGCTGCAAATCCAAATATTACCAGGGATTGATTCCTCCTTAAGAATTGGAGATGGGAAGGCTTTGAATAACCAAAAAAATCTCTTTATAAATTGATTCTCAATTGAACAGCAAAGAAGATGCAAACTTTCAAAACTATAATCCTTAAATAATTTTCCTATGCTATGTGGGTCTTATTTAACAAACAAGGGGCATGACAAACTATACTAACAAAATGGAATAACATGTCAGACTAACGAACCAACCACCAAATATACAATCGACTTACAAATAACCTAACAGTACTATCCCACCCAAAGATTTATCATAAAGAGAAGAAAGCCTATGAAATCGATAGCAAACTTAAGTGTTGATAATTGAATATCATAAACATGAAATTTGCATCAGAAAAATTATTAAAAATAAGATCATTATGAAATTAAATTGTTGTAATGATCACCTATGAGGAAAATGATTGAAGTATACGCCAAGAGAAAAAAATGGATATCCCTGATCACCGGCCTAGATGTCACCCTTCCAGAGTCATAGAAAAGTTTGTGGCCAATAGGGGTAGCAAAATAGAATTTTGAACTTTTGGCTAATCCACCAGTGGCTCTGATAGGATCCATTTGCGAACCAAAAAGGACCATAAGTGAAATAAAAAGCATTTAAGATGAACATAGACAAAGCACAATGACTAATGTAAAACTGGCTTAGTAAAAAAAAATTAATAAAATGGTGAGATTTACACCATTAAAACAGATAAACAACATTCTTATGGTTAGCACTAATGTTAAGTTTTATTTTGTATCACTTCTCACAATTTCATTTAATTTCTAATCTAGAAAAAATAAATGGACAAGTATGCACCTTTATTTTGTGATCAATATTTTCTTTCCTTGCATTCACTGTGTGAGTTGCTCCCAACGACTTTGCCTTTTCAAGTTTTTCATCATGAACATCAACAGCAATAATGTCAGCTCCGCCAAATGCTCGTGCTATCTGCAAACAACTGGACCAGTTCATTTAAGTTATAATGATGTCTAATTAGCATAAGGACATAACAAAATTGAACAGATCCTTTGAACAAGGTTGTTTTCATGAACTATGTTTTCATGAACTAAGTTTCAATTATGGTTTTTAATATTTTCCATCATAAAATGATGTGATTAAATCCTAGAAGTGTGTCATGCCCATGAAAATCACATTATCAAATTCACGTACTGTTCAATTTTATTAACTGTTTCTGTAACCCATATTCCACTAACATAACTGAACAAAAGGTTCATTCAAAATAACCTAGCAAATATGCATAAAATAGGACCTAAACTGGAATAATTACAAGCATCAAAAACCTGAGAGTTAAAACTCTATCGGGTACGTGAGAAAAATGAGCTTAAATCTATCTGGTATGTCAATATAAGTAAAAAGAAGGAAAAGATAGAAACCTCGATCCAACACCACCAATTCCAATGATAGCAACGATATCTCCTGAAGGAAATCAGCAGCATCCCTCACGGGACCATAAGCAATGAAGACTGCACAACCTAAAATAGCTGATTCTGCATATGGCAATGAACTAGGAAGAGAAGCTAATGCATGTGCCAGAACAACACAATATTCAGCAAGTCCTCCCATACTATACATGTATACAGGTTTTCCTACATAAAGGGGAAAAATAAAAAAGAAAACTGGTCAACTAAATAGATTGTCAAGATTTAAATCGAAAAGAAATAGTACAGTGGAAGTAATAATATACCACTAATTCGAAGAAAGAGGCAGGTTTGACCATCATAAAGTGTTCCTTTTGCTCGATTATATGCAAAAAAGCTTCACATATATCTTCTTGACCCTAACTCTCAAGTAAAAGAAAGGTACACAACACATGAGTTCCATTGAAAGCCAATCATTCCAAGTTGTTGATAGATGAAAGACAGAAAGCCTCCGTCCCTAGTCCAAGGCATTGGGAGATAAAGACATATGTGCCCGCAACTACCTTTATGAAGTAGAAGCAATTTCCACAAGGCATAATGAAGGCTCCCACAACTTGAGATCCAATGGGAAGCCTGTAAGGCCATCAGCAGAATCATCAGGACAATTGTGTTCAAAGTTTCAACCGTCTTACCATGTCCCATAAACAGTATTTAATCACAGAAGTGATCAAAATGTTCACTTCTACGCATAAGTTTATAGCAAGAGATAAGCCTAGTCAATATAGTTACTCATCCCAACCTGCTTATGATCCCAGGATCAGTTTGAGCTCCATGTTCAACTACTTCTCCCAAGATTTCGTGGCCCAAAACACAAGGACTGGCAAAGGGGATCTCTCCCTTCATCACATGGCGATCTGAGTGACAGACATCACAAGATGCACACAATTCCCATCCTCGTTAAAGGCGCAAAAGTATATATGACTCCTTCACTGTTATTATATGACAAAAGTAAATGAAAATTAACAACAACCAATTAGCAATTTAAGTTTAAAGCATAGCCAATCGGAAAGAACGCTATGAAGTGTTGGCTCATAATAGAATCTAAGCGAACAAACACTTCTTCAATCTCTTAACCAACCATGAGTCATCATTCAACACAAACATGACCTATCAAAGTTAAAAGAATTCACTCTTTCACTGTCTTTATATGACTAGAGTATATGAAAAGTTCACAATCCAATAGCAATTCAAGTTTAAAGCACCCCTTTGGTATTGATCAAGACAGCCAATTGGAATGAGTTGTACAAAGCAACCTTTTTCCAACCATGATTATCATTCAACAGAAAAATCAATTAATCAAAGTTAAAGAACTCTACCCTTCACTGTTTTTTTATGAGTAGAGTGTATAAGAAAAATTAGCAACAGTCCATCAGCAATTCAAGTTTATAGCATCCCTTTGGTTTTATCAAGAGCGTCAGCCAATTGGAATGAATTCTAGAAAAGATCCCTTAACCATACACCATTCATCATTCAAGACAAACATCCATTCGTCAAAGTTTTCCACGCATACGACTTACATAAGCATAAGCAGAGCAAGAAAGAGAAGAGAGTAAGAAGAGAGGATAGGAAACAACCTTTGGTCTTGATCAGCACCTCGCCGGCCTTGGGACGGGGTATGTGGAAGTCCTCGACGGTGAGGGGCTTGTTGGACTCCCAGAAGACGACCGCCCGCATGAAGGAAAGGCCATTGCCGAGATGATAGCCGCCGACATCGCCGTGGGAGAACCATCTCTGATGCAGTTTTTGGGGAGCCAGAAGCGATTGTCGATTGCGCAAGCAGACGAAAAGGGTAGAGAATACGGCCATGGACGAAGGGACGACGAAGATCGAAGAAGAAGCAACAGCCTTTTTTGGATAAGATCAGAGATATGAATAAATCAATCAATCAAAAAAAGATTGATAGTCGTGAAAATTGAAAGTAAGTATCTCATTAGTTTTTAGGGGATCCCTTACAAACCAAATCATGGCATATGTTATGAGGGGATCCCTTACAAACCAAATCAATCAATCGAAGTCCCTGTTTATGGCTTATGTTATGAGGGATCCCTTACAAACCAAATCAAATTCGTAACACCGTAATTTCGCAACTCACTAAATCCTAATGCTGGGCCAAGATTGGACGGAAAGTAGATATAAAATATTGATCGTAATACGATCTATTTCTTAGTCGGTTAACCTAAATGAATGGTGAACACAAACCATGGTTGCACGATCGGCCGATTTAAATCGGATCGGCGTCGCGCCGATCCGATTTCGGGGCCGACTCGGTCGGCCCGAATCGGGTCGTGAATCGGCCCGTTTCGGCCGATTCCGACCGATTTAACTCGGAATCGGAATCGGCCGATTTAAATCGGAATCGGTTTTTAATGAAATTACCAAAATACCCTAGGTATAATTTTTATTAAATTATTTAAGCATGGGTAAAATGGTAATTTGGATTTAAAAACCTAAATCATACCCTCCCCCGATTCCGCCGCCCGACTCCGACCTTCGCTCCGCCGCCCTCCGCCGCGCTTGCGCCGTCCTCCCTCGGCCGTCCTCCGTCCGACCAGGCCACCGCCGCCCGACTCCGACCTCGGCTCCGCCCTCCGCCACGATTCCGCCGCAGCGTTGCGGCCGCCGCCCGAACTCGGGTTCCGCCGGCCGACGCAGCGCCGCGATTCCGCCGCGAATCTGCCGTCCGACCGCCGCCTGTTCGTCCGACCGGGCTGCCGACATCCTCCGACATCGCCGCCGCGAGACTCGCCGCCGACCGGGCCGGCGGCGGCGGCGAGTAAGAGTGGCATTCTCGTAATTAAAGTTGACTCGAGTCTAACTCGAGTCAAAAATAATAATTAATTCTAAATAATTAAAAAAAATCTTAAAAAATATTTAAAAATATCATAAATTATAATACACAGAATAATATCAAAATAACATCAATATCCAATTTTAATATATTTATATTATAAATTGTCAAATTATTATATATGACCGATTAAATTAATTTGGACCGATTCAACAAAACCGATTCCTAGCCGATTCAGACCGATTCCGATTCCGATTCCGATTCCGATTCGGGAAAACCGATTCCGATTCCAATTCGGATTCATGCAACCATGACACAAACACAATCGAAGATCTCACTACTCTTGTTAAGCTTGAATTTTACCCCCACAAAATATGACATTAAGGATCCCCATAAAACATGACAATGGCGTGAGCATTCAGTCCGACAGAATTAAATTACTCAACAGATATTCGGCGGCCATATTTCACAATGAAAACTATACCAAGCAAAAGCAGTTTGGCTCCAGACTGGATAACCAAATCTATTTATCTATACTAATCTATAAAACATATAAAACAAAGGGCTTTTAATACGGTGTTCGTCACGTATCTTTTAATTTTTTACAATATTATCCTAAACAATCTTATTTTTTTATCTATTGTCACGATGATTTGTTTTGAATCCTTTAATATTTTTCTATTATAATTAGGATTTGTTTTGCCACATATATTGTCATGTGTCATCTAATTATTTTACAATATTATTTTTTATTTCTTATTAGTAAAAATTTTACATTTTTATTGTAATTAAGATTTTTTCAGAATCCTTTAATGCTTTTCTATTTTAATTAGGATTTGTTTTGTCATGTATTATCTAATTATTTTATAATATTATCCTTTTATTTTTTATTAATAAAATATTACTTTCTATTATAATTAAGATTTATTTCGAATCCTTTAAATACTTTTCTATTATAATTATAATTTATTTCAATTTCTATTATAATTAGGATTTATTTCGATTCCTTTAGCTACACATCGCGCAGGTTAGTGGCTAGTTATATCCCAAGTTATTACAAAAAAATAGTTTGGTTTAATTATACCAAAATAACAATATTTTAGCAAACATAATCATATAAAAAAACTGCTAAAGATATATGTTATATTAAACTTATCAAATTCACCATAAAAAAACAAAATAATTTCATGATAATTAACATAAAACATATATTTTTGCGCATAATTTTTTTAAAAAATGGTTATTTCAACTGGACACAATTCCAAACCTTAATATCAATGTTCATTTCAGGTTGCCTACAATCAACTCTAATATATAGGAGGTTTTTTTTTTGCTAACATTACATTTCAACCTTTCTTGCATTGTGGTTCTAAGGACATATTAATATTTACTTAATTTTAAATTATTATTATTACTTTTTGTTATTAGGAAAATGTTAGAATATTATTCTATAAAACCCAGGTTTTTCACCTCATAGTTTTCAGTGTCGATTCGGTTTTGAACCTGATTGAATTAATTGTCCGCCCTTTTTGTTGTATAGGTATATATGGTATATGATGTGCGAGCCACAACCTTAGTCTTCCCCAGTACTAAGCACCACTCGGCTGGACCCAACGTCTTCCCGACTATTATTTTTGGTTTTATTTGAGTAGACTATAGCTAGGTTCAGGACTGAGTCTACCACGAGTCTAGATTGCATGTCGTGTCTTTGGAGCCCCTTACGGTCGATCTTAGCCTTTGTGGACCCGTAGCATGGTTCCCAAGGTCACCTTGACCAATCCTAGGGTGAAAATATTAGGTGCATGCGAACTACGCAAAGGTGTTGTGCCAATGCCCTTGACCCCAAGTTTGGGTTTTCTTGCTTTTTGCCTTGTCCATTCTTGAGCCTATTCGAATTGGTTTAGCTTTCAAACCATAAGTATGAAGCCTAGATGGTTGTATGAGCATTTTATGGAGGCTGGATATGCTGGATAAATAGATGATAGCTTTAGTTATGCTACAATAGAGCATGAGTTATTAGCATATTTTAACACCCCAAATCTGGTTCTGTAATACCCCGATTTTGGTTTACCTAAGAACTAGATAAAAAATATTACGATCGAGTCGAATCATATTTAATATTTATTGCTAGTCAATAAGACTTAATCGATAAAATAAATCAAAATAACCATTTTGGTGTCATAAGAATGGAAGACATTGTCAAATAAGCATCAAAACAAATCAAATATAAATAATTTAAGAAAGTAAATAGTGTGTTGAGCTCAAGTGTGTGTAGTGTTTATCTGTCCTCCCACCAAAGTTGACTCAAGATTTACATGGCCTACACATATTATATGAAAACCGTCAGTAACGAATGTTAGTGGCCCGTAAAATAACTAATACAAATTGACAAATGGGTATTCCATTACTCATGAAAACGTATAAAACTTCATGATAGCCTCACACTAAGCGGTAAGCAAACTTACTTAAGTGATTGCCGGCTTGTATGCATGGCTCATAATCATATTCATACATACATACATATATACATACAGTGCTTACGCCCTTATACCTTCCATATCACCCACCACGGTACTCGAGTAACAAAAGGAATAGTTAAGTTAGTGCCACATATTGTGAAAATGTGCTGTATTATTAGTATCATCATACACCATACTACCTTATGGTTTGAAGGAGTACTAGTGCGATTCATATATATCTCTATACTACTAACTCTCTTATTCGTGAAATCCATAAAAATGTGCGTACTAATATAATAGGCTTAGGAAAGAGGCTTGTATTATATATTTCTGGAGCTTCAGTTCAAAAAACAACAAGGGATCACATCCTTGTAGTTTTATTAAACATGCATAGAAAACAAGCTAAATGAACAAGCTAAATGGCCCAACATCAGAGGGATCTGATAAAACACTGCCAATGCCGCCCTATGTATAAAACTCGACACACAAGGAGTCAAGCAGAGAGGGAGAGTCCTACGGACTTGTGGTCCAAGCTCCAAGTGTATCAGCACATCTATGGCAAGCTCGGATTCCAAAACCTACATCGGAACCCACTACTAAGTAAAATACTAACATCTCTATATGATGCATGCTTGTACTGTGTGCTCATATCTCAATATATCTTAATAAAGAAAATAATGCTAACAAACCTATAACTAAACATCTAGCATGCAAATCAAGACATAATAATAATGAATAAACAAATAAATATGCACATAGATAATTAGGTAAATAATAAATACAAGAACATATATAATACCATAATCATAAAATAATAATATAATTACACTATATAAATATACAAGCAAATACAAGTAAATATCATATATACTCGTGTTAGAAAACACATAAATAATTAAAGAATGAAATAATAATTCAATAAATAAATAAATAAATAGTTAATATTCATTAAAATGAATAATAATAATATCATAGTTATATAATATAAGAATGCATAATTAAATTCAAATAAATAATAACATCCACACGAACATACAAATAGATAAAATAAATATATAAAGAAATAAATAAATAAATTTACAATTTAATAAACATAATAAGACTAATATTAATAAATAATTATAATATTAATAATAACAAATAATCATGTAAACATTCATCATATATGACAAACATATAAATACAAATAAATAAATAATAATGAATAAATAATTAATTAAATAATTAAATAAATCAATAAATAAAGAAAAATCTTCATAACATCCAATCATGCTAAACAATGTGAATATGCATCTAAACTAATATAGAAGTTCTCGAATTACCTGAAATGGTGGAAGAACGGATGAAAACGGGTTGAACCGGACCAAACCAAGCTAAACCAGCCAAACTAAAAGTGCTGAACTAACCTGAGCTAGAAAATGGGTTGGGTTGGCTGATCGAACATGAACAGGATGAGTAGACTCGGACTAGCAAATTTGGGCATGATCACGCGGACACGAACACAAGCAGGAGGATGTGGTCGCTGGTAGGCGGACCGTAAACTGGGCAAACCGGCAAACGGGCAGGACAAAGGGTGGCGGTGCCTGTTGCCGGAGAATGCTGACAATGGCGAAACTGTGGTTGCCATTGGTGGGAATCGACATGGGGGAGGATGAGAAACATGATTGCGGTGATGACTAGTGGAGTCTGGTCGCTGGTCGGCCAGAAAACGGTCTAAAAGGGATGGCATCGCCGCCGTGTGTGGCGACGTCGCCGGTGGTGATCGTGGTCGCGGAGGTGGACAATGTTGGTACAAAGCGGTAGAAAATGGCCAGTGGTGGCTCGCCGGTGCCGGAAAATGGCCCAAACAGTGGCAGCATTGGTGAAGAACAGTGATATAAAACTCAGTTGCCGACGGTGATTGTGGCTGCGTAGGTAGTCGTGAGTGGTACAAATGGAAAGCTGGCTGTGAGGCGGTCACGACCATACTAAATGGGTGACCAAAGGAGCACCATGGACTCGCCAGGGTGAGGCGAAGTGGCAGCGGCATAATAGTGGAAAATTTCAAAATCATGGAAACTCTGGAAATCAAAGGGTGAAGATAAAGGTGAGTGGACGAATCAGATCTTGCCATGTGGCACAACTTGTATGTTTGACACTTCGTGGCCTAGTGGGGCCCACCTATAGGTATATGCACTATCATATGGACGAAAAACTAGGATCGAGACCATCCCAAGTCAAAGCTAACTCGATTCCCAAAAGTTACTTTATAGGCGAGAATCAAGGCAAGAATGGTAAATGAGCCTCGAAACTGTAATTGCCATCGAGCTGGGCCCATGGGGCACAATCCGATGGTCCTAAATCCTTGTGATGCATGCAATGAGATACCTAAAAAATCCTAAATGGATACTAAATATTGCATGGGCCTAGATTTAGGCCTAAAATCGTAGCTAACATATACAAACAAATCTATATACACTGATAACTCATGCTCTATTGTATCTTATCAAAAAATATCATATGCATGTCGGGCTTACTCAGCCTCTATAACATACTCATATGGTCATCTAGGCCTCATACTCATCGCCTAAAAATTAGTCTGATTCGAGTTCAAACCGACTCGATATTAACCCGAATAGGGCAAAACTCAAATAGGGTAAAACCCTAACATGAAAATGGGGTTTTTACAGGTTCACTCTCAAAACGAACCAAAATGTTGTGGGTCACCCAAGTAAGTCAGTTAACCTCGAACCTAGCCCAAAAGGATCTACTCTTGGTGTCTTAAGATAGACGATAACTATTGTTATGCATGCATGGGATGTAGGGAATCCTAATAGGCTACTAGGTGAATGAAATGACAATAATCACACTCAAAACCAATCATTTTAATTACGCTAAAATAGATAAAAATTTTAAAATAAAATAAATAGAGTTTTCACTAAAAGTGCAATAAGGGGCCAACCTGTCAAAAACAACACTACATAAATATATCACCAAACCATCCAAATTCTTTATTTCATACCATACTACAGTGATATCAACAAAATTCCTTTTACATCAATTGGGTGTTGACCTATTGTGTTACTATGTGTGTTCTTATAATTAATTGAAATGTTGTATTATCCGTATAATCATTTGGAATGTTGTATTGTCCGTATAATTATTTGAAATGTTATATTTTCTCAAACTGGTATAATTATATGAAATGTTATATTTTCCCAAATTAGTAGCCTTTGTAGGCACTAATCTCAGAATGAGTTGGGAGATGATTTTTAATCTCAGAATGAACTGGGAGACCATGACTAATCCAAAATGAATTGGGAGACCACCTAATCTCAGAATGAGCTGGGAGACGTTTTCTAATCTCAGAATGAGTTGGGAGACAATTTCTAATCTCAGAATAAACTGGGAGACCATGACTAACCTCAAAATGAATTGGGGGACCACCTAATCTCGGAATGAGCTGGGAGACAATGTTCTAATCCCAAAATGAACTGAGAGACCATGACTAACCTCAAAATGAATTGGGGGACCACCTAATCTCAGAATGAGCTGGGAGACAATTTTCTAATCTCAGACTGAACTAGGAGACCATGACTAACCTCAAAATTAATTGGGGGACCACCTAATCTCAGAATGAGCTGGGAGGCAATTTTCTAATCTTCGAATGAACTGGGAGACCATGACTAATCTCAAAAGAACTGGGAGACCACCTAATCTTAGAATGAGCTGGGAGACAATGTTCTAATCTCAGAATGAACTGGGAGACTCACCTCAAATGGATTGGGGGACCATGACTAATCTCAAAATGAATTGGGAGACCACCTAATCTCAAAGCGAGCTGGGAGACAATTTCTAATCTCAGATTGAACTGGGAGACCATGACTAATCTCAAAATGAATTGGGAGACCACCTAATCTCAAAATGAGTTAGGAGAAGTTTTCTAATCTCAGAATGAGCTGGGAGTCGACTTTTACTAATGTCCAATGACCTGAGAGACAAATTACTAATCTCAGAATGACTTGAGGGATAATAACTCTTTGCTTGTGTAATAATAGTAATAATAACGAGTGAAATGATAATAGGAATTATATTGACTTGTTTCATTTAATTATGCGGCTTAGTGGTTTTATCACTAACGCGGAATTGCCTCCGCAGGTGAGCAGTTGGGACTAAAGAATAGAAGTGTGGTTGGTGGTTCTTTTACCAACCCAGGTATGGTGAATTGGTAATAAAGTTGGACTTCCTTATTATTCTCTTGTGTTATAAATGTGGCTATGGGAAACAGTCCGAGACTGTGGGACAGTTATTTTATATTTTAAAGAACATGATTTATTGTTATGATTCATATTATATGTTGCGAGACATATTTGCTGTATTTCAATTCATGTTTTAGAATGTTATATCTACATTACCTATATTTTTAAATAACACCCGGTCTAGTTCGGGCGCGTCGTTACACATGCCCATTTGGACTTCTCAGGCCCATGGCCAAAATTTTGATGTTTGATGTACAGTGACGGAGTACTGTTCACAGCACATTAATCCGACCTTAATTAACCTCGGTGAACATGATAATTCTCAAATTATCAGTTGTTAATATTTATGACCGACCCTTAGGATGTCTTGAACTAGGGGTTCAAATTTTAGATTAATCGGATACTATTTGGTCTGTTTAAAAAATCTTCTAATTAAGTCCGACGATAAAAGCGTAAGTATGAAATCATGCAATAAGTAGAATTGTAACCCAAACCTTAAATTAAACTACCTAATGATGTTTAATCCATCACTAAGTAAAATAAGTAACTTAATTAAGTTTTACATATTGTATATGTGTGGAGGCTTTGCCTCATCTTGTGTGCCAGTGTAATCTAATTATGATTTGAATTCCATCTCCTCTTAGGTTACACGGGTTGAGCTTATAAATTTAGGACGTAGGACTCCACTTAGCCAGGTCTTTAAGACTCTCTTGCTTTACCATTATGTTTGGCTCTTGAGTGTCACGTTTAATGGTGTTTTCAACAATAGGATGGTGTCGACGATACTTTTATTGGATCCCTCCGATACCGGGCCATTTAGTTGTATTATATCATATGTTTAATAAAACTACAATCATGAGATCCCTTGTTGGTTTTCGAACTAAAGCTCCAAACATGTATGATACAAGCCTCTTCCCTAAGCCTATTATATAAGTATGCGCATTTTTACGAATTTCGTGAATAAGAGAGTGAGCGGTAGGGAGATATGCAAATTGCACTAGTAACCCTTCTACCCTTAAGTGGTGCAATGTATGTAGGATACTACGAATGCACGGCATTTTCAGAAATTGTGGCACATTACTTCTGAGCTATATGCATATTGTGGCAGGTGATGTATAGAAGATGTGAGGACGTAAGCGATATATGTATATTTATATATTTGTAAGATGCCTCTTTGTAGGCAATTATAGTATAATATGTGGCTGCATCAGCCTTCACTTACCACCTTGTATGATTCTGGAAGTTTCTATAACTTTTTCATGCGTGTTTGGATACCTATTTGCCAGTAACGCTATATTCCTAGTCTCTATAGGACCATTAATCAATTCCTTCATTGTTGACATTTTTCTCTAATATATGTAGGTGTTTTGTCTTTTTGACCGGCGTAGGCGGATAGATCATACAGCTCAAGGAAGGTGGTATTTCGTCATGTGTTTGTGTTAATTACTGAATTGATGTAATATGAAATTGAGATGTAGTATGTTATGGGAATATGCCCTAAAGTTGTATAAACTTATATGATGCAAGATAAGTCAATTTATTGTTGTTTTGCATGTGTGTTTTATATATCATTATATTATTATTGTGGAGCGGACACACTTTGGGGCACTCTAACTATCGTTTGCAAGGTATAAGCTTCAAAGTCTTAGAACATGATGAAGAGCTTACCAGGTATGCGCAACATATTTGTTGTAGCTGTGTGAGTGTGTGATAAAGAAACATGGGGTAGGAGTATACGGTTTGCACTACTTGAAGACCAATGTGAAGTCATAGTGCTAGGCTTTGATGCCTTGGCATTTGATGATGTTGTGTTTAATTATTTTATTTTCTTGAATATGTCAGGTATGTAGAATAGGTAACCAACCACGACCCTTGTTCAAATTCTGTCCATTCGTCCGCTTGTAAAAATTTAAGAAATGTACTAATTCAATTAAACTAGTAGTAAGAAAAGGTTCATGTCACAACATGCAACCTCAAGACTGTAGCCAAGGTGAGCCTCTCTTCTATAGTTGAGAGTAATTATTAACAATTTTAATAGTCACCACTCATAGTTGCAGGGGAGGATTTGTGTAAAGACCCGGAAAATAAATAAATAAATAAATATATATATATATATATATATATGTATATATTCGACGCGGTGGGATCGAACGTTGGTATCCATGAATTTATTTAAATTATTTACCCGCTACCCGGTTAATTATCAATTACCCGGTCAAGTGGAAAGTATTAGTTAACCGGTTAAGTATTTTTACCCGGTTAAGTAAATCATACCATTTAACCGTTTAAACTAGTAAAGTGAACCGTATCACTTACCCATTTACCCGGCAACGAAGTGTGTTTCCATAAACCCTAGGCCTTCTTTCATTTTATAAGGAGAAGGAGGGGGGCGTCATGCACATAAGCTCCTTGGACAAACGCCGGCTTCCCCATTGTTTTGGTAAGTTTCTTCCTCTCTTCTTCTTAGTTTGCATGCATACATATGATCAAAGATTATAATACAAGATAATCATGGAAACTAAGACCTGAAATCAACAAGAAAAAGGGAGGATGTAACTGGATTAGAACCAGGAATTCACCCACGAACATAAGTTGCTGCCGTGCAGCAATTCTTGTGTGTTTGTGATTAATTACAGCAACAAGTCATAATCTTTTGCTAATCAGTTGCTGCATCAACGTCCTTACTCATGTTGTAGTAATTAAAGGTGAGATTTCATAGAATTTACAGCCAAGAATGGTAGCACGTCCTGCTGAATTGCAGCAACAGCACCATGGCGTTGTGTCACGACCAGTTACATATACCACGCTGTAGGGTAGTGTTTCTCTTCTTCTGGGCGTTGGGTTGTTGTGCGGGAAGAAGGGGACATGTGGGGCGGTGCTGCTGGCCACGTCTGAGTCGCCATAGCAGCAGGTCGAGGTCGCCATGGGTTCTGGTTCGTCGCTGTGGTGGTGCAGTCGCCCTTTGATTGTTGCTGCTAATTTGGTTGCTAGGAAAGGGAGACAATGGGTGAAGGATAGGATCTAGATTTTGGTCGAAAGAGAAGAGCTTGGTGCTGGTTTTGGGTGAAGAGAAGAATGGTGACGGGAAGAAGAAGAAGAAGAAGAAGAATGGCAGTTTTGTAATTTCGGGTTGACTCGATATGGGTTGAGTTAAAAATCATAATAATAATACCAACTCGTGTTAAAATCATTGAAATAATTAATTTAAAGGAATATGAGTTAAGTAGTCAAACTAATAAATTTATAAATTATTACATGAAATTAATAAATTTCGATCACGATAAACGGTAATTAATTAATCGGCTGATTAAAAGCAATTAACTTAAATTGAAGGGTTATGAGGAATATTTAATAGAGACTTCACCTTTATCATATAAAAGTTATATTTGATAAGTAAAACGATTATTCTTATAATAAATTCGTAAAGTAAAATAATGGATCAATAAAAGATAATCGCGTAGAAATTACGCGATAGCATAATTAATTAAATAAAGAAGTGTTGAACCTTATCGAATTAAATAAATTAATTAATGTGGCATATATTAAATATTTAGTTGCATGCATTTTCGACGCGAGTAAAATTATACTAATGTATAATTTTATGCCCCGTTCATATTAGGGTTAGCGGATTACAGTCGGACGAACCCACAAGTCAGGTACGTATAATAGGTAGAACATCGTATTTTCTTTGTTGGTAGCCTAGGTCGGCCTGAGCCCAGATTCGACCACCATGCACGAAGTGCAACCGGGGTTAAAGAATTGACTCAGTCCGACACTGGGTCGTGTTATGTGTGTGATTCTTGTGATGCATCGATATTGTTTTGGAGTAGTGATAGCCGCCCCATAAAAAGGCTACGGCCGGGGTGAGTGAGGCACAGCGATTCCTCCATCGCATTAGAGTGTAGTGATTGCCGCCCCATAAAAAGGCTACGGTCGGGGTGTGTGAGGCACTGGCACTGAGTGCAGTGATAGCCGCCCCATAAAAAGGCTACGGCCGGGGTGTGTGAGGCACTGGCACTAGAATTGGCAGTGAGAGCTTCCCCACAAACGGGGCATAGCGATCACCTGAGTGCAGTGATAGCCGCCCCACAAAAAGGCTACGGCCGGGGTGTGCAAGGCATTGGCACTGGAGTGCAGTGATAGCCTCCCCATAAAAAGGCTACAGCAGGGGTGTGCGAGGCACTGACACTAGAATTGGTAGTGAGAGCTTCCCCACAAACGGGGCATAGCAATCACCCGAGTGCAGTGATAGCTACCCCACAAAAAGGCTACGGCCGGGGTGTGCGAGGCACTGGCACTGGAGACAGTAGTGGTAGCCTCCCCATAAAAAGGCTACGACCGGGGTGTGCGGATCACAGCGGACACCTCCTTCGCATTGTTTTGGAGTATAGCGGAATCGCTCCTCCGCATATTAAAATAAATATATGAAAATGGTGGAATGTACTTGTTTGTTTTATCTATTATACTACTTAGTGTTGTAATCACTAACGCGGAATTGCCTCCGCAGGTGTGCAGATCCGAGATTAGATGATTGACAACTAGAACATGGAGCAAAGTAATATGAGGACTCCTTTTTGTTATTTAATTGTGGAATAAGTGTGGCTGCTAGGAAACGGTCCAAGACTGTGGGATTTTATTATAAGTTATGATTTCTAATAATGTTTGACATAATTGCTTTAATTTTGAGTAACACCTAGCCAGTTAGGCCCTCAATATTATCATGAAAAATGGCGGGTCGTTACAGGTGGTATCAGAGCCAAGTTTCCCAAAAGCTCACATCTTATGACTCAAGTACCTTGTTGAAGAGTCCAATATCTATCTTTCTCCGTCATTAGGGAAAAAAAACATTTTTTTTTCTATAACATAATGAATAAATTTTAGATGGCAGGCACCCGAAGGAAGTCAGAGTCAAGCTGCGAAGTCGGACACAAACATGGAGAGTGTGTTAGGCCATATTTTGACGGCCATACAGGGACTAGCGCAGGCTTCAGAAAATACCAGTTCTGTGGTTCAGAACATGGTGCAGAGGTTACCGGGATTGGTAATGGGGAATGGAGCTCCAAATTCGGCTGCGGGTCCTAGTAACGTCCCAAATGGGAATCAGGGGAGCCCCCAAGAGTGGGTAGGAATGGCTGACCCGGGCGAGCGAGGAGAACTTCCAAACCCGGTGCCACCGGTAGTCCGACAAGTGGTACTGCCAGTTGGGGATGACAGTGATCGATACACTGTAGAAAAATTCCGGAAGAACGGAGCTGAGGTGTTCATTGGTGGGACGGACGGATCCAATGAAAGCGGAGAGCTGGTTGGACATTACTGAGAAAGTATTTAGAGCTCTCTGTGCCTCATCGCCATCAAGTGAGGTTGGCGACATGCATGCTTCAAGGGGAAGTATCTTACGGGTGGAAATCCATGGAGAAAACCACTTTCGATCGACGTGAGATTTCCTCTATCGCGTGGACTGAATTTGTGGCAGCTTTCAATGGACAATATTTTCTAGAGCCCGTTGTCCAGAGGAAAGCACTGGCGTTTGCCAATTTGGTTTAAAGGGAGGATTCAGTCCGAGAATATGTGTACTCCCAGACAAACTTCCAAGGTTGCCTCCTAAGTGGGCATCGGAGTTTGTCACTGACCTAGCACCGGGAGTATCACCAATTTCTAAAGCACCATACCGCATGGCTCCAGTAGAACTCAAGGAGTTAAAAAGTCAATTAGAAGAGCTGCTGCAGGCAGGCTTCATACGACCAAGTACTTCACCCTGGGAAGCCCCTGTTCTTTTTGTAAAGAAGAAGGATGGCTCACTTCGATTGTGTGTTGACTATCGCCAGCTCAATCAAGTGACAGTCAAGAATCGGTACCCCTTACCGAGGATTGATGATTTATTTGATCAGTTGAAAACAGCCAGAATATTCTCAAAAATAGACTTGCGGTCCGGATATCATCAATTGCGGGTGAAGGAATCTGACATACAGAAAACGGCTTTCTGAACTCGCTATGGACATTATGAGTTTCTGGTTATGCCTTTTGGTCTGACAAATGCACCAGCGGCTTTTATGTCACTTATGAACACGGTGTTCCACGAATACTTGGATAAGTTTATTATTGTGTTTGTGGACGACATTCTGGTCTATTCAAATAATGAGGAGGACCATGGGAAACACTTGTCCATTGCTCTTCAAGTTTTGAGAGATAATCAACTGTTCGCCAAATTATCAAAGTGTGACTTCTGGCTGAAGGAGGTGAACTTCCTCGGACATGTTGTCTCAAAGGCGGGAGTCGCTGTGGATCCATCAAAAGTGAGAGCAGTTACTGATTGGCCACAACCCAAGTCAGTCACAGATATCCGAAGTTTCTTTGGACTAGTAGGTTACTATCGGAAGTTCATTAAAGATTTCTCCTTGGTGGCATCGCCAATGACTAAGCTTACACGCAAGGGGGTTAAGTTCGAATGGAGTAACAAGTGTGAGGAGAGTTTCCAATCTTTGAAGAAGAGTTTAACTACTGCACCAGTTTTGACTATACCAAATGGCAATGAAGGATTCGTGGTCTTCAGTGATGCATCTCTAGTGGGGTTAGGATGTGTCCTTATGCAAGATGGTAAAGTGGTGGCTTATGCCTCTCGCCAATTGAAGATTCACGAGCAAAATTATGCAACCCATGACTTGGACACTGGCAGCAGTGGTTTTTGCCCTAAAGATTTGGAGGCATTACTTGTACGGAGCCCAGTTCGAAGTTTTCACCGACCATCAAAGTTTGAAGTATATCTTCACCCAGAATGACCTTAACCTTCGACAGAGACGGTGGATGGAATACTTGAAGGACTATGATTTCCAAATTTTATACCATCCGGGAAAAGCAAACGTTGTAGCCGACGCGTTGAGTCGGAAGGGCAAGGTGGACAAGGGTCAACAACTAGCTAGACTTTGGGCTATGTCAGCTGAGGTGGTAGCTATTAACCCGGTGGAACGTATGACAGGACTACTGGCAAACCTGGTTATCTCCAATGAATTGGTGGACCGAGTTAAGCTAACACAAATGGAAGATGAGAAGCTCAATGAAATGTTGGACAAAACTCCCAACATTGTAGTAGATTCCAACAGTGTAATCAGATTTAGAGTGAGATTGTGTGTACCCAACAATGATGCATTAAAACGAGATATTCTAAAAGAAGCTCATCGTTCAAGGTTCTCAATACACCCTGGTGTTACAAAGATGTACCAGGACTTGAAACGAACCTACTGGTGGGTTGGAATGAAGAGGGATGTGGTGGATTTTGTTTCCAAGTGTCAGACGTGCCAATTGATCAAAGCCCAACATCAACTACCCGGTGGATTATTACAACCTTTGGAGATACCTACCTGGAAATGGGAGCGTGTCACATGTGATTTTATTACTAAACTCCCAAGGACTTTGAAGAGACATGACTCTATATGGGTAGTTGTGGACCGTTTGACTAAGGCAGCTCATTTTATCCCCACAAAATTAACAAGGACGGCATAATACTTAGCAGAACTGTACATAAATAACATTTGTCAGGCTGCATGGAATTCCAAAGGAGATAGTCTCTGACAGAGATCCCCTATTCACGTCACATTTTTGGGAAGTTTTCCAAAAAGCTATGGGGACCCAAATCAAGTTAAGTACAGCATATCACCCCCAAACTGATGGTCAGAGTGAGAGGACCAATCAAACCTTGGAGGATTTGTTGAGAGCTTGCATCCTCGACTGGGGAGGAGATTGGGAGAAACACTTAGCCTTGGCTGAATTCACCTATAATAACTCTTACCAAGCCAGTATAGGAATGGCACCGTTTGAAGCCTTATACGGTAGGCCTTGTCGATCTCCATCATGCTGGTTGGAGTCTACAGAGATGGTTATAGTCGGGCCAGAGATGGTGAGAGAAGCAGCTGAAAAGGTGCAACTCATCCAGCAAAGGCTTAAGGCAGCTCAGGATCGGCAGAAAAGTTATGCTGATACTCGAAGGAAGGACTTAGAATTCCAAGTTGGGGAGTTCGTCTACCTTAAGACCTCACCTAAAAAGGGAGTGATCAGATTTAGAACATCAGGGAAGTTGAAGCCAAGATTCATAGGACCATTTCCAATTTTGGATCGAATCGGAAGTTGTGCATATAGATTAGCATTACCACCAAGCCTTGATGGTGTACACAATGTCTTTCATGTGTCAATGCTAAAGAAATATGTACGAGATGAGAATCACATTATCACAAATTTTGCAGATTTAGAGCTACAGTCGGATTTAACCTACGAGGAAAAACCGATTCGAATCTTGGCAAGGGAAACAAAGACACTCCGTAGCAAGGAGATCCCTTTGGTAAAGGTATTATGGAGAAATCAGGGATCAGAAGAAGCGACATGGGAGACTGAACAGGAAATGGCCATAAAATATCCTAGCTTGTTTGTAGCATAAAATCTATGTAAATCAAATTTATGCTATGATATTTCGGGGACGAAATAGTTCTAAGTTGGGGAGATTGTAAAGACCCGGAAAATAATAAATAATATATATATATATATATGTATATATTCGACGCGGTGGGATCGAACGTTGGTATCCATGAATTTATTTAAATTATTTACCTGCTACCCGGTTAATTATCAATTACCCGGTCAAGTGGAAAGTATTAGTTAACCGGTTAAGTATTTTTACCCGGTTAAGTAAACCATACCATTTAACCGTTTAAACTAGTAAAGTGAACCGTATCACTTACCCATTTACCCGGCAACGAAGTGTGTTTTCATAAACCCTAGGCCTTCTTTCATTTTATAAGGAGAAGGAGGGGGGGCGTCATGCACATAAGCTCCTTGGACAAACGCCGGCTTCCCCATTGTTTTGGTAAGTTTCTTCCTCTCTTCTTCTTAGTTTGCATGCATACATATGATCAAAGATTATAATACAAGATAATCATGGAAACTAAGACCTGAAATCAACAAGAAAAAGGCATGTGTGTGTAGCTGTCTATATGATTTGATCATTGTCCTCTCTTCTTCGACAAGTATATCCTACAGTAGTATGGTTGATAGTAGTATGACTTCATGGTGATGTGTTAAGTGGCACCACATCTCATTGGTAGTATAGTTCACTATCAGTATGATTGGTACCATTGGAATTGAAAGTCGAGAAGCTTGAAAATAATGTCATCCATGGCAATGCATTAAAAATAGAACATTATGGTAACTCCTTGCATGGCATGTGTGTGTAGCTGTCTATATGATTTGATCATTGTCTATGTCCGTAGTGTGCATAACCCCTTGGTTAAATTCCGAGGACGGAATTTTCTTAAGTGGGGGAGGTTGTACAACCCGGGTTTTTTCGCCCGATGGTTATAATTTTGGTTTGCTCATGACCTAGATCGAGTTACTTAATCATCTATTTTGCCGTGTATTTATTTATGGTATCTAGGTATGTATGAGTTGCCTGGACTTAAGCTCCTTCCACGTTCGGTACGCCTGTTTGGATGTGGAACACCCATTTTTTTTGTCGTTCATGTTTGGTCCAATTTAATCGTATATAGTTAGTTGTTAGGATTGTGTCTCTCTCATGTCTTTTATGTGTTTGATAACTTTTCAGACAGTCCTAGCCCCTTTTAGTGCAATTCCCGAGGTGGACCCAATCGCTCTAAGGTTAAACCCTAAGTTTTCGGGTTTGGAGATAACCCAAGCCATACCTCTTTCAGCTAACCCAACCCATACTTCTTGGCTAACCAAACCTACAAATCTATAGATATGACACCCATACCCCTATGGGTATGGCACCCATACCCCTATGGGTATGGCACCCATACCCCTATGGGTATGGCACCCATACCCCTATGGGTATGGCACCCATACCCCTATGGGTATGGCACCCATACCCCTATGGGTATGGCACCCATACCCCTATGGTATGGCACCCATACCTCTATAGGTATGACACCTATACCTCTATAAGTATGACACCCATAACTCTATGACATCACAAAGCCAACCCATTCCTCTTTGGGTATGGTACCCATACCTATGACATCACCAAACCAATTCTACAAAATCCAACCATTCCCTCACCTTTCCACTCCTTCTCCCAGCCTTCTTGTCCAGTCTTTTGAGCTCTCTCTATCTTTCTTTGGCCTTCCAAGATGTTCTTCTTTCAAAGGTTAAAGGACTTGGAGTGGGAAAACTCCAAGTGACCTCCCCTTGAACCATTAAAGGTATGTTCTTTCCCGGTTTTTATTGATGATTCTTATTTTGGTTGCTATTTCTTGTATATATGTTTTTGTTTTCATTTTAATTGTATTGTTTCCATGTAGATATTCCACTTAAAGAATTTTGAGAGATAGTTTCATGTCATTATCATGGGTAGATAAATAGTTATGATTTTTGTATATTTATGTGTCCAGATCTGCACAAGTTGAGTATAAAATTCATAAATCATGTTTTAGATGTCAGATTTGTATGATCTTAGTCTTTTTATTTTCACTCGACATAGATATACAAGTTATATGCTGAGCATGTTGACTGATTTGGCATGGAGGATCATTATAAGGTCCAAAATTGGATTAAAGGTGGCAGCTTTCAAGTTTCCACTGACATGATCACCCATTTCCCTAATTTTAATACCTTGTTATAATTTTAATTTCATAATATATCTTATGATAATATGTTAATAATGTTGTGATCTTAATATCATAAATTTACCATACTAAAATTACCTCTACTAAGGCCTGAACAAAATTAATGAAACATTGTGTGCATCTGCAGTGTTCTATGTTAACTGCCTATGTTGTGTGTTTAGTTAAATGTTTAGCTAAAATTTAGGTCACATAAAAATCTATAAAAATTACCTAATAAACCGTTAATTGTTTTATCTAACCTTGAAGATTTTAGGGCTAAAATAAATTCGTTCCAATGGTTAATTTTTTGTAATTTTCGAGTACACATGAACTAATTTCGAAATCCTGTTTCTATTATTTGAATTGAAAAATCTGTGGAAAATATATTCATCTATGGGAAAATTATATAATAAATTGCAAAGTTTACTAAGAATCCTAATATTGTCTATGCCAATTTTTGGAACATTTGGGTATGTATTTAATTGAGTAGAATTTTATAATTCTATCCTAATTAGGTAAATTACAAATATCACTATATTAGAAATCAAGATTAGAAAGATTACCTCGGCCCAATTACAAGGAAATTGGATTTAAAATATTAATGGGCTAATCTTTCAAGTGTTATATAACTATTCCAATTGACTCGGGCCCATGGGCCAAAATTTTGAAGTTTGATGTACATTGACGGAGTACTACTGTTCATAGCACATTAATCCGACATTAATTAACCTCAGTGAACATGATAATTCTTAAATTATCAGTTGTTAATATTTATAACCGACTCTTAGGGTGTCTTGAACTAGGGGTTCAAATTTCAGATTAATCGGATACTATTTAGTCTGTCTGAAAAGTTGTCTGATTAAGTCTGATTATAAAACCCTAGGTATGAAATCATGCAATAAGTAGAATTATAACCCCAAACCTTAAATTAAACTATATAATGAGGTTTAACTCATCACTAATCAAAATAAGTAAGTTAATTAACTTGTACATATTGTACATGGGAGGACACTTTGCCTCATCTTGTGTGCCAGTGTAATTCGATTATGATCCGAATTCCATCTCCTGTTAGGTACAAGGGTTGAGCTCATCGATTTAGGATGCAGGGCTCCACCCACCCAGGTCTGCAGAACTCTCTTGTTTCACCATTATGTTTGGCTCTTGAGTGTCATCTTTAATCGTGTTTTAAATGATAGGATGGTGTCGATGACACTTTTATTGGATTCCTCCGATATCGGGCTATTTAGTCGCATTTTATCATATGTTTAATAAAACTACAAGGATGAGATCCCTTGTTGGTTTTCGAACTGAAGGTCCAGACATGTATGACACAAGGCTCTTCCCTAAGCCTATTATATAAGTAGGTACATTTTTACGAATTTCATGAATAAGAGAATGAGTGGTAAGGAGAAATGCAAATTTCACTAGTAATGCTTCAACCCTTAAGTGGTGCAATATATGTAGGGTACTGTGATTGCAACGTGTTTCTGGAAATTGAGGCACATTGGTTCCGAGCCACATGGGTACTATGACAGGTGATATTTGGTAGATGTGTAATGACCCACCTGAACTGGACCGGGTGTTACCTAAAATATAATTGATGTAACAATAACATTCTAGAACATGATTCATAATACAACAAATAAGTCTAGTAGTTTATAACTCATAAAAAGAAATCATGTTCTGATAGCATATGACAATATAAAAAATAACCATCCCACAGTCTCAGACTGTTTCCTATAGCCACATTTATAACACAAGAAAAATAAAAGTAAGTCCAGTTTATTATCGATTCACCATACCTAGGTTGGTAAAAGAAGCACCAACCACACTTCTATTCTTCAGTCCAAAGCTGCTCACTTGCGGAGGCAATTCCGTGTTAGTTGTAAAACCACTAAGACGCATAATTAAATGAAACAAGTCAATATAATCCCTATTATCATTTCACTTATTATTATTATTATTACACAAGTAAAGAGTAATTATCCCTCAGGTCATTCTGGGATTAGTAATTTGTCTCCCATCTCATTCTAAGAGTAGGTAGTCCCCCAATTCATTTTGAGGTTAAAAATCGTCTCCCAGCTCATTCTGAGATTAGGTGGTCCTCCAAATCATTTTATGGTTAGTCATGGTCTCCCAGTTCATTCTGAGATTAAAAATTGTCTCTCATCTCATTCTGAGATTAGAAAACGTCTCTCATCTCATTCTGAAATTAGGTGGTCTCCCAATTCATTTTGAGATTAGTCATGGTCTCCCAGTTCATTCTGAGATTAGAATATTGTCTCCCAGCTCATTTTGAGATTAAGTGGTCCCCCAATTTATTTTGAGGTTAGTCATGGTCTCCAAGTTTAATCTTAGATTAAAAATTGTCTCCTAGCTCATTCTGAGATTAGAAAATGTCTTCGAGCTCATTCTAAGATTAGGTGGTCTCCCAATTCATTTTGAGATTAGTCATGGTCCCCCAATTCATTTTGAGGTTAAAAATCATCTCCCAGCTCATTCTGAGATTAGTGCCGACAAAGGCTGCTAATTTGGGAAAATACAACATTTCATATTGTTATACTAGTTTGTGAAAATATAACATTTCAAATAATTATACGGACAATACAACATTTTAATTAAATATACAGACAATATAACATTTCAAATAATTATATGAACACACATATTAATTTAAAGGTGCGGCCTCGTGTCAGACTGAGTTAATTCCTTGACCCCGATTGCGTTACAGCGCATGGTGGTCGAATCTGGGCTGAGGCTGACTAGGGCTAGCAACAAGGGAAAGTACAACATTTCAAATGATTATACGGACAATACAACATTTCAATTAATTATAAGCACATACATAGTAACACACATGGTAATTTTAAAGGTGCGGCCCCGTGTCGGACTGAGTCAATTCCTTGACCCCGATTGCGTTACAACGCATGGTGGTCGAATCTGGGCTAAGGCCGACCAGGGCTGCCAACAAGGGAAAGTACAATATTTCAAATGATTATACGGACCTAGATATTTTAAACTCGCAGCTGCGACCAACGATCCTAATCTGAACAAGAATATAAAATTATACATAAGTATAATTTTATTTGATTAGAAATTCATGCAACTAAATATCTAATATATATATATATATGTGTGTGTGTGTGTGTGTATAATTATTAAAATTTTGACAACATATCATGTCACAATTCAAAAAAATATTAAATATTAAATTCTCAACAAATCTAGTGAGATAATTAATTATTCATGTGATATAATCATTTAAGTCTTACTTTACATTTTAAATTAATTATCTAAATCATAATTAATACTTAATAGTTGAAAAAATAATTATTACTAACAAACAAGTATTTAATTTTCCTTTGCGATGATGGTTACTTAACCCCAATCTTGATGATTTAGTTTACGGTTACAATTTTTCTAATCGCTACTATTATTTATAGCAATTTCATTAATTAAGTTGATCGATTAAATTATTGAAAATGATTTGTATTATTCAAAAATTTTATTAATACAATTATTTTAAATTATTCGACTCAATAAAGTTTCAAACTTTATTTATTTTCATTTTGTTATTTAGGCTCGACGCGAGTGATTGCTACCTGACTATTGCCGGATTTCTTCCTCCACTGCTGTCGCCCTTGTTTTTGCCGCCGTCTTCTGTTTATGGTCATTTACCACCCCAGGCCGACATCCACACACGTGAGATCGACCCTACATTAATCAACAAAGAGAGTAGGATCATCTTTTGATGTCGGAACGACCCTCGCCACCGATTCCTGGCGACCTTGCCTGTGCTTCCCCATCTCGCCGAAAAAGGGGACTCGTCGGCCGAATTAAAGTTTAATTTTTGTTTAGTTTCTTTCTTGTTGATTTTAAACTTTAATCCTCACGATTATAAAGCTTATTATCAAATTAAAATATGCATGCAAGAAAATTAAGAAGAGGGAGTTAGGAAGAATACCTAAGCAAGGAAGAAGACATGCTGACAAGGAAGAGGAGAAGAGAATGCGAATGAAGGCTAGGGTGGAGGACGTCCTTTATAAAATGAAATGACGACTAGGGTTTGTGGAATCACACCAACACCCGTATTTTATTTCTTTAACCGGGTAAAGAATAAAATATTTAATCGGCTAGAGAATATAATATAATTGATATTAATTCTCTAACGTTCGATCCTTCCTTGCCTGAGTCGAATATATTAAAATTTTGTTTTCCACGGTCTTTACATTGGGTTTGGGACCGACACCGACCTCCGCCATGGCCATGATCTCAGCCCGCGACTCACACTTGCACAACAGAGTGTTTGGTCATTTCTGGTTGTTTTCTGGTAAGCGATTGGCCGGACACCACCGATCGTCAGACCATATGTTCATCTCATTGACGCAGACATTTTGTGACCACCCACTACCTCCGTCGTTGCCACGATACTCACCGGCACTGTCGCCACACCCTTGCGGCAATACCGCTACTTCCTGGCCGTTTTCTGACCAACCAACCGCCGGACCTTGCTGATTGCCACCACCATGATGTTTTCCATCCTCCCCTCCGTCGATCCCAACCAGCGACAGCCTCCACCACGCTGTCGTTGCCGTTTGCACGATGGGCACCGACTCACCCATTTGCCCACGTTGTGTCCAGCTGCAGGTGTTCGCGTCTGATTGCCCGCAATTATGTCTGCTTGATCATGCTTGAGTCGCACAGTCAAAGCCTGTGTCCATGTCCATCAGCCTGACCAGCCCAGCCAACCCAACCCAATAGTTTATTTAACCTAGACCAAGTTGACTCGGCCCAACTCGGTTCGGTTCAGCTCAGTTGACCCCAATCAATTCATTTTCATACTGTTTTCGTCATTTCTTACACAGTTTTCGGCAATTTAAGAACCTCTATGTTAGTTTTAATACATATTCACATGATTTAATATTATTGGATATTATAATTATTTTTATTTATTTATTATTTATTTATTTATTTATTTTTCTTTCATTCATTATTATTTATTTATTTTTATTTATATGTTTATCATATATGATGAATGTTTTCATGATTATTTCTTATTATTAATATTATATTAACTTATGAATATTAGTCTTCTTATGTTTACTAAATTGTATATATTTATTTATTTATTTGTTCGTTATGTGTATATTATTATTTATTTGTATTTAATTATGTATTATTGTATTAAATGACTATGATATTATTAATATTCATGATTAATAAGTATTAATTAATTATTTATTTATTTATTATATTATATATATATTATATATATATATGTTTTTATTGATATGTTTACTAACACGAGTATATGTTGATATCTACTCGTGTTTACCCGTATATTTATATCGTATGATTATATTATTATTTTATGATTAAAGTATTGTTCTTATTTATGTATTTATTATTTATCTAATTATCTATGAGCGCATTTTCTTGTGTTATTTATTTATTATTATTATGTCTCGATTTTTGTGCCACATGATTAGTTATAGGTATGTTAGCATTGTTTTCTTTATTTGGATGTATTGATGATATGAGCACACACCATGAGCATGCATTATATAGAGATGTTAATATTTTACTTAGTTGTTTGTTCCGATGTATGTTTCAGAGTCCAAGCCATAGATGTGCAAATACCCGTGGAGCTTAGACCATAGGTCTGTAGGACTCTCCCTCTCTGCTTGACTCCTTGCATATCGAGTTTAATCCTATTTTATATGTAGGACGGCATCGGCGGTGTTTTATTGCATCCCACAAATATTGAGTCATTTAGCGGTATTTTCTATGCTTGTTTAATAAAACTATAAGGATGAGGTCCCTTGTTGGTTTTTGAACTAAAGCTCATGAAATGTATGATACAAACCTCTTCCCTAAGCCTATTATATAAGTACACGCATTTCTACGGATTTCACAAATAAGAGAATGAGTGGTACATAGATATGTATGGACCACACTAGTACTCCTTCAAACCCTAAAGTAGTGTGGTGTATGAGGGTGCTACGTAATGCAGCACATTTCCAGAATTTGTGGCACTAATTTAACTGTTCCTTTTTTCCATTCAAGTACCGTGGTGGGTGATATGGAAGATGAGGAAAGTAAGCGTTGTATGTATGAATATAATTATGAGCCATGCATATAAGCTGACACTTGTTTAAGTATGTTTGCTTACCGCCCAATGTGAGGCAATCTTAAAGTTTCATAAGTTTTCATGGGTAATGGAATACCCATTTACCAATTTGTATTAGTTATTTTAAGGACCAGTAACATTCGTTACTCACAGTTTTTATATAATATATGTTGGTCTTAAAATCTTGAGTCGACTCTTGTAGGAGGACAGATCAACGCTACATACACTTGAGCTCAATGTAGTTATTTACTTTCTTACTTTTATTTATGTACGATGTGTTTTGACGTGTGTTTAACGGTGTCTTCCATTCTCGTGATACCAAGAAGGTTGTTTCAATATATTTTATCGATCGAGTTGTACCGACCGATAACTTTAAACATAACTCGACTCGATCACAAAATTTCTGATTCGGTTATTAAGTGAATCGAAATTGGGGTGTTTCAAGTACCCTTTTTAAGATTATATGCACGACTATATAATAACAATAAGAATTGATCTGTTCATGCATGTGCAATACTACTAAATTATTTATGTAATAGGCTAATAATTAGAAATATTAACACATAGCACATATAACAACAATAATTTGGATTTAATCTCATTCTACAATACTATAAATATCTAAATACAACTAATTATATACTTACCTAATTGACTTGTTACTCCACACAATTCTACCTACTAAATTCACTGTGCATAATACATCTAAACGAATTATTATTATTATTGATTAACCAAACACTAGCAAAAGCTGGCATTTTAATTGATCTTCACTAAGAAAGACAAACAGGAACATCCAAGACAAAAGCATCGATAAGGAGATGCATGCACCAAAACGACGACAACACCATGCTCATTCCTATTAGAAGGGTATGAAAAACACACTAAAAAAACATTTGATTTATTCAATAGGCACAAATACCAAATCTAAGCATATCAAAGATGTTATTTATGTATTAAACATTAAAATAAATATCCTATATGTAAGAAATATGATGAACAAGGAAGGAAAATAAATATAAGAACTTACGGAGAAAAAAAACTCCGAAAAATGAAAACAGTGGAGAGAAAAAGCAAGTTTGAGAGATTATAAAGAGGAAGGAGAGGGAAGATACGAAGAACTTAATACTGGACTCCCTCCCTAAAAACTCTCCAATTTCCCACGGTGAATCAAGAATAGGAAAAATATAGTGTTATTTACCAGGAAACTTTCTCTTATCCTAAAGGCTAGCCACAAAGTTTGACCCAAACCTCCCACACCCACTAGTTCTCGCCCAAAACAAAACCCATTAAATAAAAATAAAAACAATTAAAATTCTTGGATTTGACAATATTGTGAGATCCCTCAACTTAGTTCTACAGCTAATACCAACTGTGGTAAAATCTTGTTCATAAGTGGGAATGAACTATGAATCTTTAACTTAATTAATTACTTTTGAAGAGATCACTTATGCCCATTAGTTTGCACTTAAACTGGGTAGTTATAAATGAAATCAAAGAAACCTAGTTTCGTGTTAGATAGTAGGTTGGATTGGGACGTTGGCTAGATTATTGGTCATGGGGCCAAGGAAAGACATGGGTTGTAGCCAATGACGGGCCAAGTGTAGGAATTACGAGTACAAAATTTTCTAAGGTGAGTTGATTATGAGATCCCTCAACTCAGTCCTTCATTTATTACCTACTGAAGTAAGATCTTGTTTATACATAGGAATACATTATAGATGTAACACCCTGATTTCGGTTCACCCAAGAATCGAATTAGAAATGTAATGATTGAGTCGAGTCACGTTTAAAGTTGTTGGTCAATAAGACTTGATTGATACAATAGATTGAAACAACCTTCTTGGTGTCATGAGAATGGAAGAACTGTTAAATACACATCAAAACATGTCGAATATATATAAAAGTAAGAAAGTAAATGAATGCGCTGAGCTCAAATGTGTGTAACATTTATCTATCCTCCCACTGAAGTCGACTCAAGATTTTCAAGACCTACATATATGATATGATTAACGTAGGTAACGAATATTACTGGTTCGAAAAATAACTAATACAAAGTTGTGAAACTTGTGTAACAAATGTGTGTAACATTTATCTGTCCTCTCACCGAAGTCGACTCAGGTATTCCATTTCCCATGGAAACTTATGAAACTTCAAATTGCCTCACACCGCACAGTAAGCAAACATACTTAAACAAATGCCAACTCGCATGCATGGCTCACAATCATATTCATATATGCAACGCTTACACCCTCACATCCTCCATATTACACCCACCACGGTGCTCGAGTATAAAACCCTAGTTTTGGCCTAAGGTTTTACCCGTTTGTAGGTTGCCCGGTTCAAGAAAATCTCGAGTCAGTTTGAGCGAGTTCGAGCTCAACTAATTTTAAGAATATGAGTATGGGGCTCAGATGGCCATATGAGCATATTATGATGGTTGAATATGCCCGACATGTAGATGATAAGAGCATGAGTTAGTAGTGTATATGTGAGGTATATAGATAATTTGTATGAGTTAGTCATAGTTTTAGGCTATTCCAGTGTTTAGTGTCAACTTTGGATTTTTTGGGTATTTCATTTGCATCCAGCATAGGAATTTTGGATCATCGGATTGTGCCCCCGTGGGCCTAGCTTGATTGAGTTCAGGGTTCAAGGCTCATTTAGCTGTCTTGCATCGATTCCCGCCTATAGAATTACTTTTAAGACTCAAGTCAGTTTCAACTTTGGATGGTATCAATTTGAGCTTTCCGTCCAAATGTATATTGCATATACCTATAGGTGGACCCTACTAGGCCACAAGTTGTCGAATGTCCAGATCGTGCCACTTGCTAATATCTGAGCACTACACTCAACCCTAGCTCCTCCCATTTATTTCCAATGATGTCCCTCGATTTTGGATGTTTTTCACTTTAACGCCATCACCACTTTGGCTGGCCGCTGGTGACTCTTCACCTCAACCCCGGCCACCGTACTGGCACCCCTATGACTACCTCGCAATTGGCTTTTTATCCATATGCTTCATGACCACTGGCGCCGCTGCAATTGCAGCCAATGACAAAGTTCTTGAAGTTGGTTTCCTCATCACATGGGCCGTCGATCCCCACCAGCGGCAATGGGCACCGCCACCCCCGATCTTGCCCGTGTTTGTGTCCACACCGTTGCGTCTACTTCCACATCTGTCTACCCGATCTTGTTAACTAGCTTGCCAACCCATGTCTAAGTCTGTCGGTCCAATTCATCTCCGCCCAGTCAACCCAACCCATTTTCCAGTTAACCCAAACCAGGTTGGTTCAGCCCATTTAGTTTGGTCTGGTTCAGCTTAGTTCGGTCTGATTCGGCTCATTTTCGGATTGTTTTCGTCCATTCATGCACCGTTATCGGTAATTCGAGAACCTCAATGTTAGTTGTGATGCATATTCACATGATTTAGCATGATTGGATGTTATGATTATTTTTCTTTATTTATTTAATTACATATTTATTTATTCATTATTATTTATTTATTTTTATTTATATGTTTATCATATATGATCAATGTTTACATGATTATTTCTTATTATTAATATTATATTTAGTCATGAATATTAGTTTTATTATGTTTACTAAATTGTATAGATTTATTTATTTATTTATTTATTTGTTCGTTATGTGTATGTTAATATTTATTTGTATTTAATTATGTTTTCTTGTATTGTATGACTATGATATTATTAATATTCTTGATCAATGAATATTAACTAATTATTTGCTTATTTATTTATTTATTAAATATATATATATATATAAATATATATATATATATATATATATATATATATATATTATTTATTGATGTGTTTACTAACACGATTATATGTTGATATTTACTCGTGTTTACCTATATATTTATATAGTATAATTCTATTTTTATTTTATGGTTGGAGTATTGTTCATGTTTATGTATTTATTATTTATCTAATTATCTATGAGTGCATTTTCTTATTTATTTATATATTTATTTATTTATTTATTATTATTATTTATTATATCTCGATTTTTGTGCCACATGTTTAGTTATAGGTTTGTTAGCACTATTTTTTTATTAGGATGTATTGATGATATAAGCACACACCACGAGCATGCATTATATAGAGATGTTAGTATTTTACTTAGTAATGGGTTCTGTGTTGGTTTCAGAATCCAAGCTCGTCATAGATGTGCTGATATGCTTGGAGCTTGGACCATAGGTCTGTATGACTCTCCCTCTCTCCTTGACTCCTTGCGTGTCAAGTTTAATCGTGTTTTAAACATATGATGACATCAGTAGTGTTTTATCGGATCACTCCGATGTCAGGCTGTTTTGATGTGTTTTCAACACATGTTTAATAAACTACACAGATGAGATCCCTTGTTGGTTTTCGAATCAAAGCTCAAGAAATATATGATACAAGCCTCTTTCCTAAGCCTATTATATAAGTACGATTTTTTTTATCTATTTCACGAATAAGAGAGTGAGTGGTATGGAGATATATATGGATCGCACTAGTACTCCTTCAAACCCTGAGGTAGTGAGGTGTATGAGGGTACTACGTAATGCAACACATTTTTGGAATTTGCGGCACTAACTTAACTGTTTCTTTTGCCACTCGTGTATCATGGCGGGCGAAATATAGAAGATGTGAGGGTGTAAGCATTGTATGTATGAATATGAACATTAGCCGTGCATGCGAGCTAGCACTTGCTTAAGTATGTTTGATTGTTGGCCAATTTGAGGCAATCTTGAAGTTTCATAAGTTTTTGTGGGTAATGGAATAGCCATTTGCCAAATTGTATTAGTTATGTTTTTGACCAGTAATACTTGTTACTGATGTTTTTCATATAATATATGTAGGTCTTACAAATCCTAAGTTGAATTTGGTGGAAGGACGGATAAACGCTACACACTTGAGCTCAACACATTTATTTCTTTTGTTACTTTTATTCATATTTGATGTCTTTTGACACTTATTTAAAAATGTTTTCCATTCTCATGACGCCAAGAGGGTTGTTTCGTTCTATTTTATTGATCGAGTCTTACCGACCAACAATTTTAAGCACAACTTAACTTGATCGTAACATTTCTGATTTGGTTCTTAGGTGAACTGAAATTGGGGTGTTAAAGTTGGTATCAGAGTCATGTCTTTGTCGATTAAGATGGAAGATTTTTGTTTGAGCCAAGGTGTGGAGCTACAAGTCGACAGGTATTTTCTTCATATTTTAGACTTTTGCCCAGTCAAACTTGAGCAATGCATGTTATAGCAATAGAAATTATGAAATGGATATGAGATCATGATTTCAGTAGTTGTCAGCATAGATCTCACTAGTATGCCATGATAAGCTGAGAGACACATCTCTCCTTTTACCATGCAAGAGATTTAGATGACTTATGAGTGTCTACATGCTTAGTTATTTAAGGTTGAGTTATATGGTGACTGGGAATACCTAGAACTTTGGCAATCACATTGTAGCACTTGCTCATCTTTCACATATCACCACATCAATCCTTCCTTGGGATATGGTGCACTTTCTGAATAATGTCATAAGAGATGACACTAGCGGGGAGCTTAGATTATGGAGACACTCAAATAGTTTTGTGGCATATGAGAGTGGACCATCGAGTGCTTTAAATAGATCTATTAGGCATAGTTTGAGGTCTACAGTAGGGAATATAGACCTTCAAATAGATCCTTGTGGATAGAGGATATGACTATGCCAACAAATCCACTTAAGCACTTGGAACACTTGGTGCACAGATGAGAGTTTGGGTAGATAACTTGGATGGACACTTCCATGAGATAGAAATGTATGAGGATGAGTAGCGAGATGGATCTATAGTCCTATGAGCACTTCACTACCTTCCCCACTCTTCCACTAGTATATGTTTGTTCCAAGAGTATTGTTAGCCACTCTTCAACTAACCAAGGGAAGAAAACACTTAGAATGAGCAAGATTACATTTGACTATAGATTTAGAAAGTTGACCGGATTTCACTTGATCTCCGAAGGGGCTAATCAATACTGGTTATTAAGAACTAGTCAGTGTTTATAAGAGCAATCACCTCAGAATTCAGAAGATACGTGTAAGCTCAACATTGGATCATCATTGTACGTGTCACCACTATGATCTAGACTCCTCTGCATCAAACACACATGGTTGGATAACCTAAGCCGAGTTGATAGCAGCTACCGCTGGGGAGACAGACACAATGCATGCTCGTGGTATGTGCTCATATTGTCAATACATCCTAATAAAGAAAACATTCCTAACAAACCTATAACTAAACATGTAGCATAGAAATCGAGGCATAATAATAATAAATAAATAAATAAATAAGAAAATACACTCGTAGATAATTAGATAAATAATATATACATAAACATAAACAATACTCTAATCATAAAATAATAATATAATTGTACTATATAAATATACGGGTAAACACGAGTTAACATCAACACCTACTTGTATTAGTAAACATATAAATAAATAAATAAATAGATATATATAATAATTCAATAAACAAATAGTTAATACTCATTAATCATCAATATTAATAATATCATAGCCATACAATACAAGAATTCATAATTAAATATAAACAAATAATAACATATACATAACAAACAAATATATATATATATATATACAATTTAGTAAACATAATAAGGGTAATATTCATAAGTAAATTTAATAGTAATAATAATAAATAATTATGTAAACATTCATCATACATGATAAACATATAAATAAAAATAAATAAATAATAATGAATAAATAAACAAACAAATAAATAAATAAAACAATATATATAGAAAAATAATCATAACAAACAATCATTCTAAATCATGTGAATATGCATTACATCTAACATATAGGTTCTCGAATTACCAAAAACAGTGTAAGAACAGATGAAAATGGTCCAAAAATGAGTTGAATTGGACTGAACCGATTTGACACCAGGCCAAACCAAATTGGTTGCTCGATCTGGGTTAATTGGAAAGTGGGATGGGTTGGGTGGGCAGACCTGAACTTGACAGGAGGACTCGGACATGGGCTAGCAGACTGGCGAACAAGATCAAGCAAGTGGTCACGGACGCTAACACAACATAGGTAAACGAGCTAGTCAGGGGAGCAGCGCTGTCCGTCACTAGAAAATGCCAATGACGGTGTGGTTTGGATCCTAGCCGGTTGGGATCAACAACCCATGCGACGAGGATCATGATGGTCATGGCAGTCGGCGGAGTCCTACTGATGGTCGGCCAGAAATCGGCTTGGAAGGGGGAAGTATTGCCACCAAGTGCGGTGACATCACCAGTAGTGATCATGGCCATGTCGGTGGTCATGGATGGTCTCAAAATATAGATCTTAGAAAGATGAACCTTTTGAGGTAGTCAGCTTTGCCGAAGGACAGTCGCCAGCGCCGAAAAATGGCCCAAAAGGGTGAAAATCGACAGCAAAAATGTTGTTGCTGACGGCCACTGTGGCGGCGTTGGTGGCAATCGTGGGTACTGACTAATAGCCGGCAAGGGGGCGAGATAGAAACTTAATGACTTGTTTGTTGTTGTGGTCGGGAGATACATAACATTGTATACGATTGTAAGGCAAATCTTAATGCGTTATTTTGTTCATTAATCAATTATCACGGGGAGGTAAAAATTGAGGCGAAGTAATAGATGCATGAAGGAGCGGGACCCACCATGTCATATGTAAAACCCATGACTCGAGTCAGAGTTTTACGGGAGCGAACCAGTCGGTTCGAGTCGAGTCAGCTTCATGGACCGCGAGCTGAGTTGAGGCCAGCTGTGAGTTATGAGCGATGAGGGTCATGTATGCTCAAGTATACGATGATAACGTCAAAAAGATGATGAAAAATGGGTTATCAAGTATATGGAGGTATGCAGTATTGATTGTTATTTTTATTTGATCGTAGAATATTTTTAGGGCCGAATGACGAATTAGGACGCGATATAGGTGAGTTTGGGTGGGTTATTAGTTATAGAACATATCATTTGGATGTTGTTGTGTTCGTTTGATTTTACGGGATTTTCCCATATTTTTCTAGATTTTTTTTAGAATTTATTACGAACTAGTTATTATTTTGACTCGAGTCAGAATCGAGTCAATACTTATTTACGAAATTGCCACTGGAGTATTTCTTCTTCCTCCCGACACTTCCTCACCCAAACCCTATCACCGCCGCCTTGTGTCGTCGCCACCGCCGCCGCTGTCGATGCCACGCTGCCGCCGATCAACGCCGCCCCACCCCGCCGTGCAGTCGCCGTGCCGCCACGACCCACCCCGGCCACCGTCTCGCCGCCACGACGCCGGAATCGACCCACAAGCCGCGACGCCCTCCCTCGTCGATTCGCCGCTGTCCAGGCCGCGCCGCTGCCGCTGTGACCCCAACGACCACCCCCTCGCCGTCGCCGACGTTTCCCCCATCATCCCGACCGCCGTCGAGGCCGGCCGCAGCCCCGATCGGAGCACGCCGCCGCCGCCACCCACTTTCGACGCCGCCGCCGACAGCCATCGCCGCCCCAGCTGACTTTGTTTGACACCACCATCGGACCAAGCTCGTCGAGCTGGTGCCGATAGACCCCCTGATTGCCTCGTCCCGAATCATCGCCGGAAAATGCCGAATCCGCCGAAAACGCCGACACTCCGGAAAACGCCGAAAAATTGGATTCGTGGGAAATTTGCCGGATCATCCGCCAAACGCACCCGGTCCAATCTGATCGGACTTCGGACGCCGCTAGGTGCCGAATTCGAGTTTCGAGCCACGAAACGAAAACCCTAGCCGTCGCCGATTTTCGACGACGCGAGGTATAATTTATTTTAACTTAATTATTTGAAAGTATTGATTATTAGAATTGCATGCTAGGATTGGTGAATTGTGTGTTATAATAATATATATAAATGTAGATTTGATTAAGGATAAAATATGAAATTTGTTTGATTGAGTGGTGTTAAAAATGGAGGCTAAGAAACTAATTAGGGTAACTAGGTAATGATCATGATCTAATGCAAACTAGCCTAAGTAGACTTGCTAGAATTGATATAGGTTGATGTGTGTTGATTGATGCGTGATTGTGTTGATTGTGTGTGCATGCTATAGGATGTGTGATTCATCATGCGGGCGTTAGTTTTTAGCTTGATTGTGTAGGTACAGTGTAGGAGCTCGCCGCCTAGGTGCGTGGACCCGTTTGGAGCTTCTACCAGGTCCGTTTAGGACTCGTTCTCTGTTTTTACGCTACTCTATATGTGTATTTGATTTATCATGTGTAGGACGAGTTAAGTGGCGTTTTATCGGATCCCACTTAACTCGGGCCATTTAGCCAACGGTTCTTTTTCGGATTAATAACCCTCGAGGATGAGATCCCTCGAGTTTGTTTTCGAACTTCAGATCCAGCTCACGATGCCTTCGGGCCTATTGTATAAATCCCAACCCAGGCCTATATATATATAGTTTTCGCATTTTCGGTGAGAGATGGAATGAGGGTTACTGACGGCCACGCCTTCAGATAGGGCGTGTGCTCGGAAGAGCAGGCTCTGGAGCTGGGGAGAACCCACTTCGTTCCCGAAGGATCCGGACAACTCCACCTTTGAGTTCCTCAAACCCGGAGAAGTGTGGAGGTTTACGGGTACTGCAATGCAGCGCATGTCTAGACTTGTGGTTCAAAGGGCACTAAAGGCGACTGCTTGAGAGTGCTCGGCCTTCGTGCTCAAGGCTAGGAGTAATATGGAAGGTGCAGAGGGCGAAAAGGAATGAGATTTGATGCAAGAAGCGATAGAGAAATGGCCAACGTATGAGAATGAGAAAGAAAGGGGGACGCTGTCGACTCAAGGGCGACGGCCCGATAGCGACGGCTCTCGTATGTGCCCTGATGAGAGTTCTTGAAGATGTATATAGTTTTCATTCAACAAGAGAGTTTGCTCTCCTGTGCCAGATTGATATTAGTTATTTTCCCGGCCGGTAACACTCGTTACTGACGGTTTATATACATATATATATGTAGGTGAGGAATGCGAGCGATGAAAGCTGTCGGGACTGCGGAGGAGCAGCACGGAACCGCGGACACATGTACCTGCCACGTGTAATGTATAATGATGGTTGTTTAATGCTGTGTGAGTGATTATTAGAATGTTTTTGTCTTGATGAATTGCCTGTTATGAAATGAACGGATAGATGTGAATGAGCAGGGAGCCTTGGAGTTCAGACTTGGCTTAGGTGAAAACGAATGAGATAGTAGTGATTGAATGTCATGGTAGATTGTTATGTTTTATCATATTTTGATAAAATATTTATATACCCTTGTTGTGGACAGGTTGGCCCCTATTACACTTTTAGGGGAAATTTTGTCCGTTTTTCCGTAGTAGTATATATTTTATTTTGGTTTCTCATTTATTGTTTTGTCTTGTCTTTGCTTGCATGTAGGACTCCATTAGAATCCAATTGTTCCCATTCATGCATTTCATATTTGCATATCCATCTTGAGATGCCGAGGGTAGATCTAGGTCGGCTTAACCGAATCTAGTAGATTAGCAAACGGTTCGGTCACCGGTGACATTTCCGGGTCGGTTCACGGGTGAGTCGAAACGGGGTGTTACATCATATAATTCTCCATGATCAGTAATTCGAGAGAATAAAAGATAAGAGTAAGATGTGATGAATATTAAACTCATGTTAAGAGAAATTCGACTCTAGGAGGAGTTTTATCATTATAATTTTTTCTTTAATTTAAAGTTATTACTTAGATATAGTTAAGTTAATTATATTTGTTTTGTTCATAATTTCATTTTCTTTAATTAATTTAAGGAAATTCATTTCTCTGTAGGACGATACTGAAATTCATCCTTATATTACTTGTTTCGACCATGAATACTTGCATGTTATTGAGTTATTCAAACATGTTTTTGGCGTCGTTGCTGGGAAGATCAAATTTTCTTAGTTAATTTAGGATTAGAATTTTGAGTCTTTTTCTTTTCTTTTCAGATTTTAGTGTCTGTTTTTGTTTTCAAAAATACTATATCATTGTCTTCTTCCTTGTTATCATTTGTTTATGCATCGATTAGTGTAGTCACCCTTGTTTTCGTGTGGTCACCCTTGTTTTCGTGTGATCCAGAATTGAAAAGACTTTGAGAAACTTGTGTGCCGCTGGAAGAAGAGCACAAGAAGCAATAGAAGAAGAAACCATGGACCCACAAGAACAACAAATGCCTCCACTTCCACTGATTGCAGCAGTAGCCAATAATGACAGTAGGGCAATCCAAGATTGGGTTGCACCTCTTACAAGAGGGTGACAACCTAGTATTATTGCACCACCGGTGGATGCGACCCACTTCGAGCTTAAACCAGTTTTATTTAACATGTAACAAACTATAGGACAATTTAGTAGATCACCTACTGAAAATCCTAATAAGCCTAACATCGATTTCCTATCGGTTTGTGATATGTATAAGCAACCTGATGTCTCTGACGACACTCTCCTAAGATGAAAGACCTGGGCAAATTTGTGATTTCATGTTCAATTGGAAGAAATGTTCATTGTAATGCTTTATGTGACTTAGGTTCTAGCATTAATGTTATGCCTTTTTCTGTTTTCAAAAGGTCAGGAACCCAAGACATTACTCCTACCCACATCACACTCCTGTTGGCTGACTGGTCATTGGTATAGCCTAAAGGAGTCATTGAAGATGTTTTAATAAAGGTTGACAAGTTTATCTTTCCTGCATATTTTGTGGTGCTCGAAATGGAAGGAAGGAATGACAATATACCACTCATCATCGGGAAAGGTTTCTTTGGCAACTGGAAGAACACTAATCGACGTAGCCGCTCGAAAACTTACACTTAGGGTAAACAATGAATATGTCACATAGAACATCTTTAAATCCATGAATTGCCTGGATGCAACATAAGATTGTTATAGAATTGAACTATTTGATAAAATAATGTACAAAGGGGATCAATTTAGTGATTCATTATATAAGGCCATAAATTCTCTTGGTGAAGAAGAAACTGATGTGGAAGAGATGGTTAAAGTATTAGATTCGCAACCAATCTTGCTTAGGAGATTCAGAGTTGTGGAAACCTTAGATCTCCCATTCCACAGATTGCTACCATCAATTGAAGTACCACATATTTTGGAGCTAAAACAACTTCCAAAACATCTCAAGTATACTTTCTTAGGGCCTAATGACACTCTTCTTGTTATTATTTCTTCAGAGCTAACTATGTTGCAGGAAGAGAAGCTGATTAGAATACTAAAGGATCACAAATCAGCTATTGCTTGGACTATAGCAGTCATAAAATGCATCGATCCATCCTTCTGTATGCATAGGATCAACTTAGTGGATGGATGTAGTCCAACTGTAGAGCACCAACGATGACTCAACCCCAACATGAAAGAAGTGGGCAAGAAGGAAATTATTAAGTGGTTGGATGCTAGAGTGATATATCCCATTGTTGATAGTACTTGGGTAAGTCCAATACAATGTATACCAAAGAAAGGAAGTATAACTGTGGTAAAGAATGAGAGAGCTGAACTTATTTCTACAAGAACCATCACGGGGTGGGGTGTGTGCACGGACTATAGGAAGCTCAACAAGGATACAAAAAAATATCACTTTCCTCTTCCTTTTATTGATCAAATGCTTGATAGATTAGCTGGGAATGCTTACTTTTGTTTCCTTGATGGATATTCAGGTTACAATCAGATTACCATTGCACCCGAGGATCCAGAGAAGATGACGTTCACTTGTCCTTATGTCACTTTTGCTTTTCGGTGAATGTCCTTTGGCTAGTGTAATACTCCCGCTACATTCTAGAGATGCATGATGGCTATCTTTACCGATATGATTAAACATGGCCTAGAAATATTTATGGATGACTTTACTATTTTTGGAGAGATTTTTGATGACTGCTTATCTATTTTATCTTGTGTTCTTAAATGTTGTCAAGACACTAATCTTGTTTTTGATTGGGAAAAATGTCATTTTATGGTACAGGAAGGAATAGTTTTGGGACATTAAGTTTCATGCCAAGGACTTGAAGTAGACAAGGAAAAAGTTGTAGCTATAGAGAAGCTCCCACCTCATATATTGGTGAAAGAAATTAGAAGTTTTCTAGGACATGGGGGATTCTACAGAAGGTTTATAAAGGATTTTTCTCAGATGCATATTTGAAAGCTTTTGAGACTTTGAAACAAAAATTGATATCTGCTCCCATTGTGATTGCACTGGATTGGTCACGACTTTTTGAATTAATGTGTGATGCTAGTGACCATGCAATAGGTGTTGTATTAGGCCTAAGGAAGTACACGTTTTTGTATGTTATCTACTACATTAGTAAGACATTGAATGATACACAACGCAATTATACTACAACTGAAAAAGAATTGTTAGTAGTACTACATGCTATTGATAAGTTCAGATCATATATGCTAAGTTCAAAGGTTTTGTATGTACTGATCATGCTGCTCTAAAATACCTATTCTTTAAAAAAGATTCCAAACGTAGGCTAATCCATTGGGTTCTTTTATCACAGAAATTTGATGTCGAGATTAAGGACAGGAAAGGAAGTAAGAATGTTGTAGCAGACCACCTTTCTCGATTGAGCAAAACATACAACGCTAAGGATGATCCACCCGTGAATGAGGTTTTCCCTGATAAAAATATATTGGCCATTGCAAGTGGTATTGTCCCATGGTTTGCTGATTTTGTGATTACTTGGTGAGTGGGAAGATGCCAGTAGACTTGAACTTTCAACAAAAAAAAAGATTTCTTCATGAGGCTAAGTCATATTTTTGGGATGACTCTCTTCTCTTCAAGCAATGTGCTGATGAGATGATACGATGTGTACCACAAGATGAAATGGAGTCCATACTTCATCATTGTCACTCAACAGATTATTGCGGGCACTTTTGAAGTACTAGGACAACGATGTATTCAAGATGTCATCACAGTCAAAGGACTGGAAATTTGTTAAGAAAAAACAAAATGCCTCTCAACTCTATTCTTGAAGTGGAATTATTTGATCTATGAGGTATAGATTTTATGGGTTATTTTCCTCCATCAAACTCTAATACTTATATTCTTTTAGCTGTCGATTATGTTTCGAAATGGGTTGAAGCAATAGCTTTACCGTCAAATGATACCAAGGTAGTGGTTAAGTTTTAAAAGACGAATATCTTTACTAGATTTGGTGCACCTCGGGCAATCATTAGTGATGGAGGACCTCACTTTTGCAATAGGCAATTTGAAGCTTTATTGGCTAAGTATGAAGTGAAACATAAGGTTGTCACCGCTTACCATCCACAAACTAACGGCCAGGCTGAAGTATCTAATAGAGAGATTCTTATAATTCTAGAGAAGGAAGTAATAGGTAATAGAAAGGATTGGTCTATTCGGTTAGATGATGCTCTATAGGCTTATAAAAAAGCTTTCAAGACACTAATTGGCATGTTCCCTTATCGAGTAGTATTTGGAAAGGCTTGTCATCTTCCCCTAGAATTAGATCAGAAACCTTTTTGGGTCACAAAGAATTAAACTTTGACTTGGAAGTATGTGGGAAAATGAGGCTACAAGAACTTATTGAATTAGAAGAAATTAGGAGAGCTTCTTATGAAAATGCCAAGATCTATAAGGAAAAATCCAAAGCATGGCATGATCAAAGAATTACTTCTAAACCATTTTCTCCTGGACAAAAGGTATGGTTATATGACTCAAGGTTGAAAATGTTCAAAAGAAAATTTAAATCAAGATGATCTGGTCCTTACATAGTGTGTAAAACCCGGGTTGTCCACCCGAGGGTATTTACTATTGATTCAGTTGTTACCTGAATTGGGTTAGTAGGGTCCGGCCCTTCTTGCCGTGGTTCGTATATGATATGCTGTAAGTTGCCCGGCCTTAGCCTCCTTTGGTATTCGGTACACCTGTTTGGATGCGGCACGCCCGGCTTTTTAATGTTTGGTCCAATTTAATCGTGTATAGTTAGATGTTAGGACCATGTCCCTCGCGTGTCTTTTGTGTGCTTGCCATGTGTTTGATAACCTTTCGGACCGTCCTAACCCCTTTTGGGACCTACAGTGCAATTCCCGAGGTGGACCCGATCACTTTAGGGTAAAAACCTTAAGTTTTTGGGTTTGAGATAACCCAGCCATACTTTTTAGCTAACCCAACCCATACTCTTTAGCTAACCCATACATCTATAGCTATGAACCATACCTCTATAGGTATGGCACTCATACCTCTATAGGTATGACACCCATACCTCTATGACATCACTAAGCCAACCCATACCTCTATAGGTATGGCACCCATACCTATGACATCTACCAAACCAACCACCACCTTTTCTATAAAATCCACCCTTTCCCTCACCTTTTCACCATTTCTCCTTCCCTCCTCACCTCCAACCACTTTCTTCTACTCTCCTTGGCCTTCTTCTTCCTCCTTGGAGCTCCAAGCAACCCCCTCCACGTTCCTAGCATCCTTGGGTGGTAGGCTTTGAGGTTGGATGCCTCAAAAGACCTCCCCTTGGTCTTCACTCGTTAGCATCAGGTTTGGGCTGCCACTGTTTCTCGTTGTTTGATGTGTATTGCTTGTATGATTCTATGAATTTATTTTTAGAACATTTTTATCATGTATATATGAATGTTAGGAGAATTTTGAGTACACATTTATCTTATTTAGCCATGTAAATAAATAGATATGATTTTTATAATGCATGTAGGTCACTGATATGCACCATTTCAGTATAAAAATCATATCTTGCCATTCTGATGTTCCATTTGCACAATTCTTATTTTGTTACACTCATAACATGTAGATATACAACTTTTATGTTGGGTGTTTTACCTGCCATGCCCTAGAATTTGCATGTATGAGGGTAAAAATTGAGGAAAGGTGGCGACTTGGACCGTTATAGTGATATAAGCGCTCCTTTCTCCAATTTTTACTCTCTGACCTTGTAGGATCTGTTGATGCACAACATGCCATATTTTTCATGGTAATTTTAGGAGTTCTTGGTAAAATTTTAATCCTAATATAACCACTAAATAATCATGAACATCACCCATAAGTATGCCTTGTATTTCCTGTGTGTTTATGACTATGAGCATGATCTATGATTGTGTTATATTTTAAGCCACAAATTTTAAACTAATAAAATCTTGTAAAATTATATGATACTACACTAATTGTCTACTTGAAATATGTAAATTTTTGGAATGGGTAAAAATCATCTAGGTATGTTTTAGAGGTGTTTACACGGACAGTGTAAAGATGCTGGGTGAAAACCCTAGTTTTTCACTCCAGTTGTAAATTACCTTAAAATAGGTTAACGGTGTTGGATTTTAGTAAAACTTGGTCCACACCTTACCCTATGTCTCAGTAGCACTATGACCAATTTTGGGGCCATTTGGGTAGGTTCCCAATTTTATTTGTAAATTTCAAATTTGTTAGGGTCCAGATAGCTCCAGAAACAGCCCATCCAGTGACCCAACTTGTAAAATCCACTTAGGCTCATTTACAAAGTAAATTTGGCCTAACTCTTACTGGGCTCAAGCTCCATGTGTTAGCTAACTAGGCCCACTGACCCAAGCCCATTTGGAGTCCTCTAGCCCATGAACCAATAGTTACAAAATTGGTGCACAGCCCAGGAACACTGTTCCAGCACCTTAGGGCCGAGCTTAATGGGCCTTGTTCCCCTTGATTGGCCCATGGGCCAGCCATGGTGGAATTTACCTATGAACCTTAGAGTGTAAGGGACAACCCATCCAAATTTCAGCCCATTTGGACATTGTTAGGCCCATCCAAAAAATCGTCTGGTAAGCCCATTCGATTAAAAACCCTAGAATTGATTAAAACCCACTAAGTGAACATGAAACCAAAACCTTAATTAAGTTACCTAATAAGGTTTAACACTTCACTTAGGACCTAATTAAGATAATTAAGTGATGTTAAGTGTTGAGCTTGTGTGGAGGCTTTGCCTCATTTTGCATGCCAATGTGACCTGATTCTTATTCGGTTCCATCTCCATGCTAGGTATTGCGGGTGAGCTCACCGACTAGAATACAGAGCTCTACTCATCTAGGTCCATAGGACTCTCCTTTGCTTGATCTCTGCTTGACTCCCTGCGTGTCGAGTTTAACTCGTGTTTTAGACATAGGATGGCATCGGTGGCATTTTATCGGATCCCTCTGATGTCGGGTCATTTAGTCGTGTTTTCTACACATGTTTAATAAAACTACAAGGATGAGACCCCTTGTTAGTTTTCAAACTGAAGCTCCAGAAATATATGATACAAGCCTCTTCCCTAAACCTATTATATAAGTACATGCATTTTTATGGATTTCACGAATAAGAAAGTGAGCGGTATGGAGATATGTATGAATCACACTAGTACTTCTTCAAACCCTGAGGTAGTGAGGTGTATGAGGGTACTGCGTAACGCAAGCACATTTTTGGAATTTGTGGCACTAACTTAACTGTTCCTTTTGCCACTCGAGTACTGTGGTGGGTGTAATATGGAGGATGTGAGGACGTAAGCATTGTATGTATGAATATGAATATTAGCCGTGCATGCGAGCCAACACTTGTTTAAGTATGTTTGCTTACCGCCCAGTGTGAGGCAATCTTGAAGTTTCATAAGTTTTTGTGGGTAATGGAATACTCATTTGCCAGCTTGTTATTTTACCGGTAGTTATTCAGACTGGTAATCAAATTTATTTAATTACTGATGTGGTTTTCTATTATATGTAGGTGAGGTTCCCTGGCGTTGGCCAGCTTAGGTGCATGGATCAGACGGCTCAGTGGCGGTGGTGGCAGGGGCCCTGTGTTATGTTGTTTGCTTTAAACCATGTATTTTGTGTATGACTATATGATGGGCATATGCCCAAACTATGTGAACCTTGTACGATTAAGATGTATGCTATGATGGTTGTGCTAGCATGTTTTAACTTTATATTATTATATTTTACTGTGGAGTTATAATACTTTGGGGCAAGGCTAACCATCGTCTGCAAGGTATATAAGCCCCAGAGTCCTGGAACATGACGAGGAGGTAAGTCAAGTACACGAAACATATTTGGCTGTAGCTATTTGTGTTAGAGTAACATGGGTGGAGGAGCTTACGGTTCACACTACTTGAAGACCCATGTGAAGTCTGGGTATTAGGGTTTGATGCCCTGATACTCGATGATGTTGTGTAATTCTCTGACGCTTTAATTATTGCTCACGTAGGGTATGTGGAACAGGTAACCATGACCCTTGTTTAAATACTTGCATCATCTTCATGTAACTAATAAGAAGACCTAAGCCAATCACTTGAACTAAGTAATAAGAATATGATACACGCAACAAGATGCAACCTCAAAACTGTAGCGGGGGTGTGCTTCTTCTATAGTTGGGAGTGATCATCACATTTTTAAAGTCACCGCTCATAGTCGTCGGGATGGTTCTACCTCTGTTATGACTAGGGGTGTTCATATAGGAATCCTTTAAGTCTAAGATTTGCCTTTGTAGTATGAACTTTGCACGCATTCTATGAAAACCAAACCTGGTGTCCGTCTTAAGCCTCCACGGAGGGTTGAGATCCGCTTCCATAAAGTCTGTACACTGATAGCCCAACGAATAGCTTCTAAATTATTATATCACGAGTTGATCTGTCTCTTCAGGCCAAATTGGGGTGTTTCATAGTGCAAACAGTTTTCCCACACAGTGCAATTGAAATTAAGACTGAGAAAGGGGATCATTCATTTAAAGTTAATGGATGTAGACTGAAACACTACTATGAAGGGGAGCAACTTCGGAAGTCCTCCATTACATTAAATAAAGAATCAGAAATAGGCATATGGATGTGGACGTTAAACCAAGCGTTTCTTGGGAGGCAACCCAAGAATGGGTCAAGTGCAAATTCAGTTATTCATGATAATCATCCACCGACTAATTGGTTGAGGGAGTTCTCTTTCATTTCTTTCTCTTAATTTTTATTTTTATTTTTTTCAACATTGAGGACAATGTTTAGTTTAAGTGTGGGGGAATGCCTTAATTTTGTGCATATTGTACATGCTCGACTCATGTTTAGATTTATATATATATATATATATATATATATATATAGTGTAGTTTAGTGGAAAATTTTTATTATGCAATAGTATATTAGTCTCTTGGTTCAATGATAGATACATGTGAATTAGTCTTACCTTTCTTGGGAAAACGTGAATAATTGATATGAGGGATGAACTGAGTAAATGATTTATTCAAGAGTTAGTTCTCTACCTTATATTATTTTCATAATCCTTTGGTTTAGATGATTTCAATGAACGTTCTGCAATAGGAAAAATCCTTTAATCATAGGAATTTGCATGACGGCTTTGGTTGTTTTAGGTTTGTCTTAACATTAGTTTCTTCTTAAAGAAAAACAAAACAAAAAAATAAAAATGAATAAATTGGAGCAATGACTACTTTGCCGAGTAACCGGGCCTTTGTAACTCCTTAATTATGGGGGTTCACATTAAAAGGTAATGCTAGTTATCTCTATTTGCATATTGGCACTTTGCTGAGTAACCGGACCTTTGCAACTGAGTAACTATGGGGGTTCACGTCGAAAGGTAAAGCTAGCTACTCTTTAAAAAAAATACAAAAATGAATAAATTAGAGTAATGGCTACTTTGCTGAGTAACCGGGCCTTTGTAACTCAGTAATTATGGGGGTTTGCATCAAAAGGTAAAACTAGTTATCTCTATTTGTATATTGGCACTTTGCTGAGTAACCAGGTCTTCATAACTAAGCAGTTATGGGGGTTCGCATCAAAAGGTAAAGCTGGCTACTCTTTAAAAAAAAAAACCAAAAATAAATGCTTACATTAGTGGAGATGAGGGCAAATGGCAAACATATTTAAACATGATCCAGAGTTCTTACACACACACACACACACACGGAGAGCCTTCTTTTGGGTGTGATTGTTGAAAGGGAATTTTAATTTAATTGATATCTTGTTGCCTATGGATAGTTTGATTAAGAATCATATGAGAACATAATGGTGACTAAGTATTCTTGTGTAGTAAAAAAATTTTTGGTTATGATATTTTGCTCAGGACGGCAAAAGTTTAAATTTGGGGGTGTGTTAAGTGTTTAAAGTATAAAATATTTACCCATGTTTTTAATGTGATTTTGTAAATCCTGGATCTAAATATTATTAATTAGGTGATAATTTACTTTATTTTTTAGTTCATTAATATTTTATTAAATATGTTTAATTTTGGAGTTTAATGAAGAAAAAAATTGAAAACAAAGAAGCTTAGGAATTGTTGGTCAGAGCATTGGACCCCACCCATTGATGGCTACAATTTATGATGTTGACAAAGCTCGATGTTGATGGATGTACATAGCTTTGGTTGCATTTGAGTAAGTCGAGGAGTTGGAAACTTCATCAGACATCATAATCAATTAGACTACATCGAGTTGTGGAATCCTTCCTCGAATTCTTGTATCTTTTGGGTATCTCATTTTTTATATAAAGGGGTGGTCATTTGTTGTTTGGGATATCTCAACTTTTGGCTTAGAAGTAGTTCTAGTTTTTGTAATTATTTTCCTTTCATAATGAAAAGTAGTTTCTTCTTTATATATTATGGAGTAATCCTTTATTTCATTCTAGAGAAGAATGGAACTTAACATGGTTTAATTGAATTTATTTCAACCTCTTACTCTTTTATTCAATTGGATTGCTTGAATTGTCTTTTATTCAATTGGATTGCTTAATTGTCATGTTCTTAATGCTAAGAGTAGATTGATCACCTATTACTTATATCATGAGGTTTAATTAAATTTTGGTAGAAATCAATTAGATTAGTTATTGATAATTCATCATACGATGAGTGTTTTGACTTGTTTGTTGTTGTGGTTAGGAGATGCACAACACCATATACGATCAGAGGGAGAAATTGAGATGAAATAATAGATGCATGAACGAGCGGGAGCCACCTTGTCATATATTTCTCCTTGATCGACGAATTTGAGAGAATAAAAGATAAGAATAAGATGTGATGAACATTAAACTCATGTTAAGAGAAATTCGACTCTAGAATGAGTTTTATTATTATAATTTTTCTTTAATTTAAATTTATTAATTAGATTTAATTAAGTCGATTGTTTTTGTTTTGTTCATAATTTCATTTTCTTTAATTAATTTAAAGAAATTCATTTCTCTGTGGAACGATACTCAAATTCATCCTTATATTACTTGTTTCGACCATGTATACTTGCATGTTATTGAGTTACACAAACACAGAACATAGCCAAGTATACCAGAAACATAACATACACAAACAATGGTTAGTGGTTTCATTTAGGCCTTTATTAAAGTCATTTTAGCTTAATATTTTGAGTGAGATGATGGCCAGCACCACCTCACAACAATCATGAAAAAATGGTTTGCAATGGCTAACTACACAGAGGAAATTTTGGGAGTTGGTAGATAGTCTACTTCAAGCAGTAATGTTGTCACCTTTATTCGATTTTAGCTCTCATACATGTTGATACAAGCCAAAACAAGGGAAACATGCTTTATCAACATTGTCTATCTACCTCTTATGAACAATATGGATTTGACATAAGGAAAGAATGTAATGTGAAGTAAGAGTTATTGCAAAACTATCAAGATAGTGCAAATAGACAATCATGTCATGCTAAAAAATACATGACTATTCAATGAAACATGCACAAATCATGATACTACAACTTAAATACTAGTAACACACTCAGGTACATGAGAGAAATATCAAAGAATAAAAAGGAAGCATCACAGAGAGCAACAACAAGCAAACCTGATTGCAATACACAAAGGGGGGGGGGGGAGAACTTACCTCTAAAACACTAAGGGGAGGTCTCTTGGGGCTTTCTACCCCAAGACCTATCCCTAGGAAGACTTGGAGAAGCTAAGGAGACCAAGGAGAGGCCAACGAATGGTTTCATCACGTTTGGAACATGTTTGGATAGTTTCTTGGAAAGCCCTAGGTAAATTGTCAAGAATTGCTTAACTTAAGTATGCTTTAATGGTAAATAATTGTATGGGCTATAAAACTAAAAGTTATTTTAAAATATTGTCATAAAACATGATAGAAATTCGTGATAAAAATTTCTATAAAGTTTGGAGTTCGTTTGGCCCTTGAACAAAATCACAGAAGTAAGAAAAATCTAAATTTTATACTCAACATCGTGGCATTGGCCACTAGCGTCAAGACATTAATGAAATAGAAAGTTGAGAAGATGGCACAGCATCACATCACTCAGGGTCGAGAATACTGGTGCCACGAAACTCATCTAAAAATTTGTTAGAAAAAGAAATAAAATATGAGCACTGTGACATACAAAACCAGCTGGCATCACGGCATTGACACCCGTGTACCATAGCTCTAAGACACTCATGCCTAATTATAATTTTCTTTGATTATTTGATATTTAAACTTTGTATGCTTCATGTATGATTGTTTAAAGATTATATGACCCTAATATGGTATTAGTTACATGTTATGATGATGTTTGACTTGTTGATTGAGTGACAAATTATTATGGTCATGACATATCATACGTACATGCATACATGTATTTTCTAGTCAGGTAGTGATGTATAGTGTTTATTTTATTGGTCACACTAAGAAGGGGATAGCTAAGACGTTCCAAAGCTTGGAAGGCTATTGACCAAGTCCGTTTAGTCGTTATTTGAGGAGTTTTATGGTCAACATGTTATTGCTAAGTGATTAAACTATTTAGTCAAATTGTGATTTGATGAATGTGAAAATATGTGAAACCATATAGATGTTAGGTAATTTGACTAGAGGGATAAATGAGAACCAAAACATGCAGGTTTTGATGTTTTCACAATGTTAAGTCAAAACAATTGCAGGGTGTCGGCTTAACTAGTAATAAAGGAGAAATTGATTAAATCTGATGGGTCATACCGATAAAACTTCGGGCATCCACACTTGCCAGTGCTGGAGTTGGGAAGGTTATTGTACACTTGTAGTGCTTATGATCATTCGTGGGGGCATATTTGGAGGGTTGTATGACTGATACCCAAGAGTTGAGATGTAAATTTAAAAATTGTTCATGGTCGATGAGTAACATAATATTATTTGGACAAGGTTAATAATAATAATTATTTTCTCTTATTTTATTGTTGTAAAAAGATGAGTTGATGATGTGTGTGGTACATGTTATTAAATTAGTGATTAATTCATGAAACATGAATTCAATAACACACTACAAAGATGTGTAATGAGACAAATAAATGGGATTAAATTACTACAAAGGGTTGTACCTCTTACTAAAACTTAAATAAAAGAATTAAGCTAATACAAAGGTTAGTAAATCCTGAAAGTACTAAAAATGAAAGAGTAAAAACTACTAAGGGGTAGTTACACTCTATTTTAAGGTGAAATTAAATTAATTAGCGGATAATTGATCTAATACTGTTTGATTGTAAGTACTGATTAAATATATTTATACTTTATATTTAGGATTTATGTTGAATACTATGATAGTTGTACATGATACTAATATTGAACTGTAACATATTGATTATTTTTATCAATGTTTATTTGATTTAAATTGTATTTTCTTAATATTGTTTGCTACGCATTTGAGTAGATGACTTAGTATTGGCTATCTAGTGTTTGGTGGACAAAATTTATCTTTGTACATAGGTTATCAGGTGAAGATTCGAAGAGCGAAGGGATGGATGATCAACAATAGATTTATTTTTATCTTTATATTATATTACATTATATTTTCATGTAATAAAGACATTAGGTTGAAGACTTTTTTAGGCTGCTGATCTTGTATATTGAATTTAGATATATTATTATATTGGTAGGGATTTATTATTAGTATATCACATGGTTATTGACAAGGCCCAACTTTATTATATGTTGTGTGCACTATTGATGTTGTTTTTATTTATTTAATTAGTTATTATTTAATTAAGTAATAATATGTCTTTTAGATCAATTATTTGGGAAAAAGTTGGTCGTTACAACAAGCTATTGGGGGTTGGAGGGTGACGGGATTGAGGGGGTGCGGGTAGAGAGGGATTGAGGAGGGTTGGGGTTTTTATAGGATAATAGAGGAAAATCTTAAGTTTAGCCCAAAGAATCATACAATTTGGAACTCTACATGCCAAAATATTAACTTTGAAAGTCAGGCAAAACTCATGGTTTTGTGTTGTAATCTGGCAGATTGATCGGCAATCAAATTACACCCCTTAATTTGGCAAAAAAACTAGTCGTTGGAGGAGCTAATGTGGTTATAATGCTCTATGTAACAAGTAGTTAAGTAAGTTAAAAGTTATATAGTCCATTCCCACTTATAAATAGGATCTTATCCAAGTAGGTATTAAATGTGGGACTAAGTTGAGGGATCTTACAATCCACCCACCTTAGGAAATTTTGTTCCCAAAATTCCTACATTCGGCCCATTGCTAGCCTCAACATACATCTTTCTCCAGCCTGTGACCGGCAGCCTTAGCTAACATCCATAGTCCAGCCCACCATCTAACACAAAACCAAGTTGCTCTGATACCATTTGTAACGACCTAGCCCGAAGTGCAACATAATGAGCCTAAGTCATCTCTTTAAAGGTGATTAACCAAGTTAAAAATCTATAGTTCAGTCTCACTTATAAACATGATCTTATCCCAGTATGTATTAGATGTGGGACTAAGTTGATAATTTCAAAGGGATAATCATTAGTACTCCTTCCTAAGAGATTTTTGGTTATAAATAGGACCCTTTGGGGTATTTCTGAGGAACTCTTGGGAGGTTACAAGCTTAAAGCATTAGATTGACAAATCATATGCTTGTAAATCTCATTGTACTTTCACTTTCATATGTAAGAGTGCTATATTAACCTAAAGCAAATGTGCCAAGGTTTGGTGCTTGCTTGCCTCCAAGGGTTGGAGTTAGTTAGCTCCTTTACCCAAGGCATTGAGCTCGGTGTGACCTATAGGGAGAGAGGTAAAGGGCTATTTGGCTTGGGCATTTGAAGGAAGTCAATTGTGCCTTCAAGGTGTGGAAATTGTTTGCTCCTTGGCTGAAGGTGTTGGCCTTGAAGAGGATTTGATTCCTTAGCTCTAGGGAAAGCATTGTAAGAGGAGTTGGTTGATGCTTCTATGGATGTAAACCTGTAGGGTTTTAGAGGTGTGTACATGTTTTGTTCGCACTAGGTGGGAGCTTGTGAAAGAAATTTGTTGGTTTGTAATGTGTACAAGTTGTCTCATAGTGAAACAAGTGAAGACTTACTTTCTGTATGAAATGACATGGATAGGAGAGAGGAGCAGGAGCTCTGAACCTCAATAAAAATCTCTTTTGTCTCTTGTGTATCATTTCCCTCTCTTTTCTGTCTACTTATTACTTGCTTTACTCGTGCTTATCCTACTCAATGTTCTTGTATTTGAATTGATCACTAGATAGTATTTATTAAGAAAGTTTTAGATCAATCGAATCTCTTGCATGGTTTGACTTATTCGCCAAAGCTTGAGCCTTTAATTAGTTTACACTTGATTGGTTTACTTACTCGCTTAGGGCCTTGTTGTGCAAGTTGTAATTGATTCAATCACTTGTTTGGTCTGACTTGATCACGAAAGCTTGTGAATTTGAATTCATTAGAGTATGATGTTCTTATGCTCATTCTCTTATTGCTTTGATTGTTTATAATTTCCGTTATTAATTATCCATGGCCAATCCACTTAAGGTGCTAAAGTTTGTGGGGATCTAATTTGTTTGATTTGCGATTTTAATTATCTACCCCCCACAATTAGCAATACTACATCCTCTTCCCATTGTTTAACCGATGGCAAAATGGGGAAAATTTGGTCATGACAAAACCTTATAAATTGCATAAATAGCTTGGTTATGGTAAAAATTATAAAATAACAAATGATTATGATGAATATTATTGACCATGTTGAACCTAAGCAATTAACAACCCTGATTTAGGTATTGCTATTAAATGGCACCTGTGATCACTGAATTGGATGTGAATCTAGATTTCGGTTTTGGTGCTAACTCATTATGAATCTGATTTACATGTTTATTCAAGATCCCATGTTCATGAATATGCATGTATGGTCTAATATGCTCATCGATCTATTTGTTAAACCTCATGTAATCATCTTAAATGTTTACTTGTATTTTCAATTTATACTTTACTATAATTGTATGTGGAAGACTCAACTATACTGAGCCGATAATTCATATATTGTGCAAGTATATATGATGATTTGAAGATGGAGATGGAATTATAGTGCCTAGCTTAAGAGTTTAATTATTTTCTACATTAATCACTTAAAGATTTCAGTTTATCTTGAATATTTGAATTTATTGAACAATGACATTATATTATATGCCTTATAGATATTATAATTGGTACAATTTGGATATTATAATAGGGATAGATTTAGGTTATTTGTAACACCCCGATTTTAGTTCACCTAATTAAATGAATTAGAAATGTTACAATTGACTCGAGTCATGTTTAAAGCTATTTGTCGATAAGACTTGATCGATAAAATAGATCGACACAACCCGCTTGGTGTCATGAGAATGAAAGACATTGTTAAATATGCGTCAAAACACATCAAATATAAATAAAAGTTAGAACAAAATAACATCACTAAGCTCAAGTGTGTGTAGCATTTATCTATCCTTCCACCAAAGTTGACTCAGGATTTGCAAGCCCTACATATATAATATGAAAAACGTTAGTAACAAGTGTTATTGGTCCAAAAAACAATTAGTACAATCTCACAAATGAGTATTCCATTACCCACAAAAACTTATGAAACTTCAAGATTGCCTCACATTGGGCGGTAAGCAAACATAATTAAGCAAGTGGCAACGAGCATGCACGGCTAATGTCAATATTCATACATACAATGCTTACGCTCTTACGTCTTCCATATTTCACCCACCATGATACTCGAGTGGCAAAATGAACAGTTAAGTTAGTGCCACAAATTTTGGAAATGTGTTACGTTATGCAGTACCTTCATACACCGCACTACCTCATGGTTTGAAGGAGTACTAGTGCGGTCCATACATATCCCCATTCTTCTTACTCTTTTATTTGTGAAAACTGTAAAAATGTGTGTACTTATATAGCAGGTTTACGAAAGAGGCTTATATCATATATTTCTAGAACTTCAGTTCGAAAACCAACAAGGCGGTGCTGGTGGCAAACGTGGGTACAAACTGATAGCCGGCCTCAAGGTGGTCACAGTCGTACTGATCTGGTGGCCGAGAGTGAGGCGGAGACTAGCCAGCGGTGAGCCGAAGTGGCGGCGGCACTATGGGTGGGAAGCTCTGAAAGGTAGGAAATTTCTAGAGGTCAAATAGAGAATGCTAGGTTTGAGTGGATGGCTTAGATTTTGCCATGTGACATGATCTGAGCGTTGAACAACTCAATGACCTAATGGGGCACACCTATGGGTATGTGTAATATACATATGAACGGAGAGCTTGGATCGAGACAGTATAAAGTTGAAACTGGCTCGAGTACTAAAAGTAACTCGATATGCGGGAATAGAGGCAAGAAGGCCAAATGAGCCTTAAACCCTGAACTCAATCAAATGAAAATCTATGACTCAATCAAGCTGGGCCCACAAGGGCACAATCTGATGATCTAAAATCCCTATGATGCATGCAATGAGATACTCAGAAAGTCCCAAACGGATACTAAACACAGCAACGGCCTATATCTAGGCCTAAAATCCTGGCTAACTCATAAAAATCATACGTATACCTCGTGTATACACTGATAACTCCTATTCTATTGTATCTAACATATGCATGTTGGGCCTACTCAGCCATTATAACATGCTGATATGGTCATCAGGACCTCATACTCATATTCTGAAAATTAATCTAGCTCGAGCTCGGTCGATCCGACCCGATACTAACCCGAACCGAAAAACTACAATCCGGTAAAACTATAACCCAAAGTTGGGGTTTTACAATTTCGTTGTGTTATTTTGATTGGTTACGTATTAACTTTATGAAATGTATGTATATTAGTATATGAATCTTTTGTGGTAGCCTCAATGTAAGCTACTAGTGTTATATGAAATTGGAATTGTTATGGTTCCTCGAGATCCAAGTTAACTTAAGTGGGAGTAATTGATAGGAACAAGGGAACCATTGTAATATTCGACATGTGGAAAATTTATTCGCAGATAAATATTTATTCAATCAGTTAAAGGACTATTTTGATTTTGAGCTTTTTACTAGAAAATTGAGAATAAGTATTGATATTACCTTGTAGTTGCAAAATTAGGCCTACTTTCTAGTAAAGTGGATAAAAATATGAATTGTCTAAAATACATTCACTTTAAAAAAAATAATAAATTTAATAACATTTAAGAAAGAAAGGCCGGCCAAGCCATTGGCGATAGCCAGACCTGGCTGCCCTTGGCCCAGGGTAGCCAAATTTGGTCGTCTTTAGTTGCGGTGCTGCCCTATGCCTAAAACTACCAAATCTATCTAGGCACCCCAAAGGCCTAGGGCTGCCACCTAGGGATTGGCCACTCTAGCCACTCCAGGTCATGATAAGCATGGTTTGATTAAAATAAAAAACCGTACCAAACCAAAACTGAATTAGCAATTCGGTCAGTTTTGAGTTAATTAATCTCAGTTTTTTGTTGGATAAATAGGCAAACTGAATGCCATGTAGCTAGTTCGGCTCAAAACCATATTGAATCGAATTAATAGAAATAAATAAAATTTTAAAAAATGTTATAAAATCTATATATTATATTAATTATCATAAATTAAAATAGTTTTGTGATAAATTTCTCTTTGTTTAATATGATACATAATTAAAATTATTTGATAAATGATTATTTTCACTAAAATAATGATATAAGTTTTGAGTAAATAATTAAAAAATATTTCTCTTTTATAAATTTTCATGCTATGCGGTTATTAGGTCACTGAGCCGACCAAACTGAAATGGTTTTGGGAGAATTAGATTTCTGTTTAGTCATGAAATCTGACCAAGGAATGGTTGTTTGATAATTCGGTTAGGTCGGTTCGAAACTGAATGGATCGATTCGTCACCCCTAACCCCAAGCCATGGGCTGCTAGCAGTCGGCCCTTGGTGGTTGATCATATTTATTTTAAAAAATAAATTAA